>JANAVB010032654.1:0-81755 GCA_029216955.1 Iris pallida
AGCACCTTTTGGCAACTAGCAAGCAGTTCCATACAGCTTCTTCAGTTATTTAATTCTTGGAGGAACTTATTTTCTCTCTTCTGTATTTAACAAACTAGTTTATGATTAATTTGTCTTTCCACTTGTGTCTTCCATTAGAACCTGGTTCATAATCCTATATGTATTAATATCTATGTTGCCCTTGTGGTGTTATTGAACATATAAAGTTCTCTGGCTTTATTATAGTATTGGATTCTACTTCCTAATATACTTTTACAGGATGCTTTAGTGTAGAGTTAGACTTTGAAATGAACTTGTTTGTGAAAGTTCTTGATTTATCAATGTTCATGATAAATTTCCTTGGCTTGTGTTACCAGTGACCATGCTATGATCATCTTGCCTTCCCTTTTCTATCTTGTCACATTTCCTACTAATTGTTGGCATGATTTTTTGTAGGTGGAGTTTGTAATGGAAATTCTATCCAAGCTTGTCACCAAACAGGTAGCCGACCCTTCATCCATCCAGTCTGTGATGATATATGCGAACTTTTGAGCAATGATGACTTGTTATTTCTCATTTCATGACATACTATCATGTCAATACTATACTATTATATACCCTTTATTTATAGATATAAGCCAAAGGCTGCTCTCTCTAACATAGGTGTTTCAATTTTGCATCAGATATGGAAAATCCAAAATTATGGGTGGGCTTTTTGAAGTGTGCTTTCCAGACAACACCACAGTCATTCAAGGTGTTGTTACAGGTTAGTTCTATTTATTTCCTTAGCTGGGTATTCAAATTTGACTTTAAAGCGACTTCAAGGGTTATGTTTGACGACGTTTTCAATTTAGGAGTAAATAGGCAGAAATGTATGTATGTTAGTTTCCTCTTTTTATTTAAAAAACGTTAGGAGAATAGGTCCCGAAATAGGTCCTGATTCTAGTGGTCCACCTGGCTGTGCCTGGGAAAGCTCTAGCGTTAGTCTGAAGCACTTGCTTTTAAATATAACTTATAAAGAGTTCATCATGATTTCTGTTCACTTATTCTATAGCTTAAGTTGAAGTATATGCTAGAAAATTCATATGAAATTGTATTCAGATGTTCTACACATCACAAGATAGTTCTTACTCATATAGTAGTGGATATTGTTGGCAGTGAGGAATGTTCTGTAGCACTGCACTAATATGGAAACGATAAAATCATGTTTATGCTCTATTCGCTGCAATAAGTGAATAGTGGAATCAATGACATTCAATGTAGAAGAACATGTTTTCTTTCCCTTTCTACATAGTTCCGGTGATGTCAAAGTACTTCTTTCTAATTGTCTATTTTGTGTATCACTTTTTGCATCCTTTGTATAGGTCTATAGCCTAATGGAAATTATATAAAGTTGAGATATTCTCTCTTCAACATGGTATAGGAGCACAAAGCACTCTACCATAAAATCTTAGCCTTCCCACTCCCTCATCCTCACCATTCGTAAGCCTAGCTCCGCCGCCGCCTCCAAAACCCAGTCCCGAATGTAGCCCCCACCCAAAGCAATTCCTAGACTCATATCCGTCGGCACACCAATCCCTAGTGCCAAACCCTAGTTGCAGATCCCTAGTGCCAAACCCTATTTACAGATCCCAATTCCAATACTAACACTACCCTAGATCTGCTTCTCCCTTTGTGTCTCCACCCCAAACCTTAATCCTACCCATCATCCTCTGCAACCTTAACCCTAATCCCATTCATTCCAAAAAACCCACCTCATCTCAAATCAAACCCTACCTCCTGCTATTTCTCCATTACCTAAAAGAACAAAAACAAAATAAAAAGGGTTCACATGAAGATGCAGATCACAATCAAGAAGAGGAGGCAAGGATGTGAACCGACCTGTGCCCATCTCTGATCCATGGTGATGCTTCTTCT
Organism: Iris pallida; assembly: GCA_029216955.1. NCBI lineage: Eukaryota > Viridiplantae > Streptophyta > Magnoliopsida > Asparagales > Iridaceae > Iris > Iris pallida. Next base: position 1,897 of record JANAVB010032654.1, read on the forward strand.
CCACATTGCTGCAATATCCCCCCTTTTCAATGACTTAGTCTCAACATCCTGCACTGGCCGGTGAGCCTGCCACTTCTTCTGTTCCTCTTATCTATGCTCTCTTTCTTATGTTTCTCTTACCTTCTCTCTGTGCTCGAGCAGCAAAAGAACTGTGTTCCCTACCCTGTGCTAGGGGTGAGTAATACTCGGTTTTTAACCGAAAACCGAACCGAAATTAGAATTCGGTTCGGTTTTTAATAAACCGGTTCGACATTCGGTTTTATGTTTTAAGTGATTCGGTTATCGGGTCGGATTTCGGATCTGAATTTCAGAAACCGACCCGACCCGAAAACCAAACTCCTCACTCTCTATAAAAAAATTAAAAACCTTAAACCTAACCCTCTCTCTCCATTTCAATTCTGCCGCCTAAAGTCTCTTTCCAAGATAAAGTCTCTACCGCCTCTTCCCAAGACTAACCCCCTCTCTCTCCACTCCAAGCCTTTACTGCCTCTTCCTCTCCCCAAGGGTCAAGTCCAAGCTCTTCCTTTTCCCAAAGGCCAAGACTGAGGACTCGACTCCCCTTGGAAACAGGCTCTTCGGTTTCCTCCATATCCCTCCACTCCTTCCTCCTCCTTCAAGAGCTTCTTCAACTATGCGGGAAGGCAATCGCCCAGAAATCAGGGACGAGATCGTCAAAGAAGTCCACGGGGAGCCGAAATGACTCCAGACCTACGTCTCCACGAAGACGAAGGTCTGTGCCGAGGTCGGCATCTACTCCTTCAACGTCAACCTTGCCGAGGATGTCTCCGACTCCGCTGTCATCCCCACGCTCGGACATGTGGGCTTTTTTTTCATGCATGTTGGATTTCATTTGTTTCTTGTGTTAGCAAGCTAGCTATTGATTTGCACTTCCATTTTCTTTTATCAATTCTCTATCTTCTTACTCCTCTACCCTTTTTAATTTTTTTTGACCCTGAATTCATTTGCTATTGAATTTTAATTATTATTTGGTTTTGTTGTGAGCTATTTTAGGAGTTTATTTCGTTTTTTGTTTCTTGGTAAGCTAATGGGTTTTAATCTTTCAATCAGTTATATGGATTATTTTATCGGAATTGTCATTTCATTAGAGGTGGATCTTGTAATTTGGGGTTTTGTTTGGATTAATTGGGAACCTAATATAAAAATAACCTTCTGTACCTTGGTTGTGAAAGTGGATGAACAATTTATTTTAATTGTATCTAAATTTTGTGTTTTGGGCTTGGATATGGATATGCTTGTTCTGCTAACTGATAATTGTAATTGCTGAAAACTACATCTAAACTGACCAAACCGTTGCTAATTGTGGCAGTTGAAAACTACATTTAAACCGAACCTACCGAAAACCAAACCTTTTAAATTCGGTTCGGTTTTTCGGTTTTATAAAAATGGTTCGGTTTTCGGTTTTAGAATTTAAGGTTTACGATTTATTCGGTTTTTACTTATCCGGTTCGGTTTTAATCGAACCGAACCGTTGCTCACCCCTACCCTGTGCTCCTCTTCCCTCTCACTCAATGCTGATACATGCTGCGGGTGAAATTATGAGTTTTTTGCTTATCTCGTCCATTAAGTTGGCTTGACTTTATGGACTTGATCATTAATGATGAAAGAGTTACATATATACATGCAATGGGTCATACCCCTCCTCGAACATATCCGATGTGAGACTAAACATAAGAGCACAAGAGGCTCTAAGGCTTTGCTTGGATTGAGGGGAAAAATTAAGCAGAGTTAAGTGGGGTCAAGTGAAGAAGTTAAATGAGGGGGACATGAGTCATTACATATAACCTTGCTTGGATTGGAGGGAGAGTAAAGTGAGGTGTGTTTAATAACTCTTGCTTGGATTGAAGGTTTTGAGTGGGAGGGGGATTGATAAAAGTACAATAGTTATCAAAACACCTTAGTACATGTGGCATAAAATTAGATCGATTGGATTTTTAATTAAAATTTGTCAAAACAAGGGGTATTGATGACTTTTCAAACAAACCATCCTCACTTCCCCTTGTTAATCCCCAATTTTGGGGGTTGAAAAAATTGGACAAAATAAGGTTAAACTTTTCCTCAACCCTCTATTAAACCTCCACCCTCAAACTAAGCAGGTCCCCCCCCCCCCCCCCCCCCCCCCCCCCCCCCCCCCCCCCTTCAACTCCCCCTCATTTAACTCTCTTGACCCTCAATCCAAGCAGACCCTAAGGGCTATGCAGTTAAAAACGATTTTTTATGATAATGGTCCAGTAGAGTTATTGATATATCATTGATATATCGAATTTATAGCGGTAAATATCGGTTTGTATTTTTAACACAATTTTTATATATGAACAACACACTTAATAGTTATCTATTATAAAATATGTAAGAAGAGTTTCTTAAAGCATTAAAACTAAAATGTTCATACCCAAACCAACATTACAATATAAAAAGTACCACTTCAAAACGGTTCAACTAACATGAAACAAAAAAGATCCCAATTCAACTTTCAAGTTCAACATCTAATAATCTTCATTAGCCTCAACTTCAATTTCATTTTCACCATCACCATTTTTTCACCTTCTTCCCTAGTTTGTTCATCTTCATCTTTTCATCCTCCATATATTCATCATCGTAAACAAGGAGAGCGAGTCTACAACACGTTGTGACCTTGTATTTCTTTTTCCCCGACTTTTGGTTTTAACAAAATCTAACCGTCATATATCGGTTTTTTTCAAAACCGATATACTGATATATCGGTCATATCGGCCGATAATATCGGTACCAATATTTTACCCAATTTTTCCAAAAAAAAAAATTGGTGCCGGTTAACCGATATATAACGGTTTTTAACTGCTTAGCCTAGGGGTCATATAAAGTAGAACACACACAATCAAAACTATCTTCTACTAATAAAACCAATGCTAGGAAATAGCTCTTAACCTCAAGAGTTGTGCTGCAAACTAGTGTGTGTGTGTGTTTGGACGAAATATTCTGGCCATGTTCTCTCTCCTCGTCAAAAACCCAGTTTTTATTCATGACACACATCTTGTCTGTTTAACAGTTACCTGTGGCCCAACTCGAGAATGCCCTGAATAGAAATTCAAATTTGAAGCCTCAGTTGGTCGAGCATGTGAACCAGCCAGACATAAAATCAACTCTACCCAGGTCCTTCTATTTATATTCCTTATACAATATATTTCTTGACCAGAAATTTCGTGATGCTGAAATTCAACTATCATATGCTCTGCCTATTTAGATCGACGCTGGTGCTTTTGGGCGTTGTTAGCGACTCCCAATCAATGGGACAGGGACAGACAAGTCAAGGTCAAGTGGCAGATACAGGGAGTTCTGCTGATGTGACCACTGAAGCAACTCAGGAGTGTTCAGTATTATCAGATGTGAGATAACGTCGGTGAGTCACTTATTCTTAATTATCAGGGTATTCAGTATTCAGTATTCAGGCGAGACTTACATAAGATTTGTAGATGTCGACTGGTTTTGATTTTTTTCATTTCTTCGTTTTTCTGGTTATATTAGGCTGTGTTATCTTTTCCATAGGATGCAAAAGAGCCGCATGTAATATATATGCGTCATGCACTTTGGCGCCTCTTCTTGCTTGCTTCATTGAATGATCATTGGGGGGTATGCTTTAGGGTCTGGATGTTCGCTGATGTAATACTACCACAAGGTAAAAGAAGTTGGCAGGGAATTGATTCCCAGTTCTTGATTTCCCAGTTCTTAGTGATCATTTGTATATTTGATAGCTACTGTGACGTAATATTACAATAAATGAGAAGAAAATAGTTAAGCAGTAATTCCTATCTGTCTCATTATCTTATTTTAATGCTAACTTTTGCCTGCATGTAATAGTGTTCTTTATCATGATTTGTTTGAAGTGCTGTGTAATCATCGGTTGCTTGTTGTTATGTTGGGCTGGGAACTGTGAAGGTATTTCATTCTGTTGGGAACTTTCTGGATCTTTGGGAAAAAAATGATGTTCTAATGTTTCTTAGTAACATTATAGCTACTGAACCTGTCTCTATATGACAGAGGAAACACATTTCATTCTCTATATGACAGAGGAAACACATTTCATTCAATACATTTTATTGTAAAGATGTGCCGTGGAATTGATTTTTATTCTGTTACAGATTGAGTTTCAAAATACTTAATTTTGGTTGTCACTGTAACTTGTAAGTGCAAGTTTGCTTTGACCTTTATATTTTGGTTTATTTAAATGTGAACATCCATTCTTACATGTGAGCTGTATAAGACTCACTGGAGCCAAAGTTTTTGATAAAAGCATGCCCATCTGAATATTGTTACATTGAAACATGACAATCTGCGAAAGAATGTGTTGCTTCATGAATTTGAAATTGAAGGCAGCAAAAGTAATTTCCAGCAACTACACGAACTGATGGTAGATGAAAGGAGGTTTGGTGGTATAAACTGGTTACCATAGACATTGCATGCTGACCAGCGGATTACAATTTTTACATTGCATTGATGAGAGAGTAGATATGTAAGTGCATTGAAGAACTTGCGGGTAAGTGTCCTGAATTCCATGGTTAAGTTGATGTATGATAATATTTATTTGAAGATTGGGTTTGAAACCTTGACATTGAAGTACCTGAGAGAAGAGTTTCAACAGCAGAAAGGTACCTTCGAGGTGTTGGAAAAGACCCATGCTAAAATGACTTCATAAGGGCCTGTTTGGATGGCTGTTTGGATGGCAGCTGACTACGCTGCAATGTCACTTTCAGCTACAACTGTCGGCAGCTTCACCCAGTTTCGTTTGTTTGGTTCGCGACTGCAACTGCAGTGAAAATGGAGAATCGACACTCTCCGCTTGTTGCCCCCTCAATTTTGTTAAAGAGGCATTAGTTGGCTGCAAGTGAAAAGAGAGATGCAATATGGATGTTGCGCACCTCCGCACCGATCGAGCGTTGTCGTTGCATCTCTGCATCGACCGAACGCGTGCACCTCCGCAATGATCGAGCATCCTCGCACCTTTGCAGCACTCGATGCTGAGCGTTGCTGCGCCAGACCTTGCCTCCCTGACGTTGAGCACTTACCGTCGTCGCACCTCCTTAGGGTTTGGGTTTTCTGGTGGTTGGCAGTGAAGATGGATGTGGATCGTGGTCCTGGTTATGGAGGGGGAACTCCAGTACCGAGCGTCGTTGTACCTCCGCAACGCTAAACACTGAGCGCCCTTTCTCCAGACCTTGCCTCCTCCGGTGCTAAGTACCGAGTCGCACCCTCTTAGGGTTTGGGTTTTGTGGTGGTTGAAGCTGAGCGTTGCCGCTCCGTTGGTTCGTCTCCTCCGACGCTGATCACCTATTCATTTCTTTTCTTTCTTTTTTTTTTCTCTTAAATAAAAATGTGGTTATAATACGATTTTCCAACATGTCGTCAAAACATTGAAAGTCCATCTTCCTTGAAACTCCTCACTTGCGGGAGATAAAAACGATTATATCAATTGGAAAGTCATACATGTTGCAAGTATAGTGCAAGTCAACATGATGTAAGTGCTACTACTTTCACACTTTCTCACTTTCGAGAAGTTACCGTTATTAAATCAGTCCCTAAGGCTTCGTTTGGTTCACGGAAAGGAAAGAAAAGCAAATCAATTCCTTGCACTTTTCTTTTCTTTGATAAATTATAATTTTTATCGATTTTTTTTTCAGTGTTTGGAAATGTCAAGAAAATTGAAAAGGAAAGTGAATACATAAAGGTGGGAAAGTGAATCCTTGGTTGGATGGAGGGATTCCTCCTCTCCATTTGAAATCAATTTCCTTTCCTTCTCAATTTCTTTGTCACCCAAACAGGGTAAAATGCAAAGAATTCCTCCATAGATTTGTCTTGGAAGCAAAATAAGACTTGTTAGAAAACTAAAGCAATTAACCCCTCCTTAGATTTGCCGCGTCAGCAAAAAAGCCCCTGCCACCTATTAGCCGTTATAAATGAGAGTTAATGACAAAAAAAATAATAATATCCAAAATGCCCTGCCCTTTCCCACCAGCGGTGGCCAGCACCCCTCCTCCCTCCGCTGGCCAGCCCCCTCGACCCGCCCCCTCCTCCCTCCGTTGGCCAGCCCCCCACGACCACCCCCTTCCTCCCTCCGCTAGCCGGTCCCGTCCCCCCTCCGCTGGTCGGCCATGCTCGACCTGCCCTCCTATGCTGGCCGACCCCCTCTCCCCTCCTCTGGCCGGCCCCGCTCGACCCGTCCCCACCACAAGAGAGAGAGAGAGAGAGAGAGAGAGAGAGAGAGAGAGGGTGGATGGAGTGGGGGGAGGGGATAAAATTGTCATTTCAGACGTATTTTAACGTATGTTGACAACAAGGGTGTAAACTGAACCAAAATAAAAATGTGAGATTTTTTTTAAAAACTAGGGGTCTTTAAATGCAAAATTGCAGATCTAAGGAGGGATTTTTTGCACTTTAGCTCACCAAAAAAAGGAAAGTAATGATTTTTCTTTTTCAATTCTATGATTCCGTGAACCAAAGAGGCCTAACTGTGTATGTGTGTGTGTGTGTGTGTTGTTGGTGGGGTTGGGTGGCTTCTATTCATTTTCAGTGATAGTTGAAGAGAGTTGCCAATGGTACAATAAAACAACGCGACAAAACCAAGCATATTTAAACCAATTGACATTTTCCAAGAATTTGTGCTTAATTTATGCATCTTCTTCTCACTAGTTGACAAATGTGTTCACGGAGACTCGTAGGACCAAAACTTCACTACTCAGAGCAAATTTGTAAACATACATGCCAAGTTTGAAGGGAAGTGAAGAAAGACGATATTTTTTGGTAATATAGGCTACTTTCACAATTTTTCAGGCAATCTTTTTAGACTCTTTTAGTTCGAATTAAGTATGTTAGTTTGGTCTATTTTACCTAAAAGCAGAACATGAACCTTTAAAGATATCCTTTCATAAGGAGAAGTATATATAATGATATTTAGGTCATGCAAGTTTAATAGATAAATCTCTAATTGAACCACATTAAAGTGTGCTTGTAGGTTGTGACAATTAGCTCTTTCAAAAAGTAAATCTTTCATATCACATTGTTTTCACTAGGTTTGTACTTGTAAAAAAATCTGGGTGCGTTTGATTGCAAGATGGAAAATATATGGAAAAGAAATTAATTCCATGGAATTATTTTCCTAGGAAAAAATTCCATAGATTTTTAAAAAAATTCCATGGAAAACTTAATTTGGGTGTTTGATTGTCATTATTTTTCATGGTAAATAGTTATTTTTCATGGAAAATGATTTTCCTATGGGTTGGACAAGTTTCATTTTCCACCATTTTAGAAGAAAATATGGAAAATGATAGTTTTTTGGAAATAATTTCATGGAAAATATAATCTATCAAACACTACAATTGGTGGAAAATTTGTGATGGAAATATTTTTCATGGAAAAAGAAGCCCAATCAAACACGGCCTAAAATTATAACAGAGGCCATTACAACCTCGGTAATAATAAGATGTTTGGTATTTAGTCTTCTTCTAAGATGTCTTTAGAGAAAAATCAGAAGGTTAGTATAAAAATAGAAATTTTTTGACTTTCATCCCACCTATTAATATGAATTTGTACTTACATTCCACTTTTAATTTTATTATTCCACTTTTTGTCACAAAAAAAATCATTTTGTCACGAAAATATTCATTTTGTAAATGGAATGTAAGTATAATAAAATTAAAAAGTGAGATGTAAGTACAAATTCATATTAATAAATGGGATGAAAGTCAAAAAGTCTTTAAAAATAGAATGTGTTATGATTTTTACCGGTACCCTCTGTAGAATGTGGTTCGAACTACTGTTTTAACTTCTAAAAACTGTGAGATGTCAGCTTTGGCATACATGAAGTAGATTCTGTTTACAAGGTTCTTGGTTATATACCTTTGTGATGGTATAATTTGGCTAAAAAAAAAATGTATTAAGTAGCTTTTTTCCCCTTGATATGTTGGGATAAATATATATAGGATATGTAACGGGGTAAGTTGTCACATTTTAGTATCGGACTACATAGAACGAAAGTATGAATCGACTAGCTAAGCATTACGGAATACACAACATCCTGAAGTACGGTCATGACTGTACAAAGACAAGAGGGTTATGTACAATACACCATTCAACACCTAGGTCAAGAAATAAAGTCTCAATCCTTACAATTAGGGAGTCAATAAAAATATATCACATCAATGATAAGCAATAATGCGTCCTGAACACTATAGCATAAATGATTATGAAGCTAGTGGTACAAAACATACTAGCAAAATAGTCAACCAAACATGATCTCAAAACTAGTTGAAGTCTAGTATATAAATTAGGTTTTTTCTAAGGGCACCACCCTTTTTGCTAGGGGCTAGCCCAAAAAACTTCCAAAATATTACAAGTTGCCATCAAATTTTTTTACTTGGGGCTAGCCCAAGCAAAGGTATAAATACCAACTTTTATTTTCATTTTCTCTTTCCCTCTTCTCTCTCTTTTCTTTTCTCCCTCAACTCTTTTCTTCTCTCCCTCAACTCTAGGTCAAAGAATTTAACCCCAACTCTTTTCTTTTCTTCCTATATTTTTTTCCAAATTGTTCTCTCCCTCAATTGTAGGTCATTGACTTCTCCCATTTATTGATAAGTCAAAGAATTAATATATGTTTAATGTTTTAAACATGAATTCACATATAAAGTTGAATTATGTGTTTAATGTAGACCACTGTGATGCATCGGAAGACCACTTTGATGCATCGGAAGCCCTCTTGGTAACTAAATTTTAACTTTTTATCGGGTTAAAATTCGTGTTGTGACACAGAGGACTGCCAACACCCTGGCAGTCCCGATCATAGACTAGGACTGCAAGAGAGGTGACATTCCTTCACATAAGAAGGACTGCCAGGACCCTGACAGTCCTACATATGTGTAGGACTGCCAGGGTCCTGACAGTCCTTCTTATGTGAAGGACTGCCACCACTCTGGCAGTCCTAATTTGTTATACCTGAATGCAAAGTTTTAGTCAATACATTTAGTAAAGATGTTTGATATTTATGGACACCAATTGATGTACATAAGACGGTCTTGTTATTAACACAATTTGCTATTTATGGACATCTTATGTACAGTCCTAATCTATGAAACCTATTGCTTTATGATGTTGTCTAATTGTACTAACTTTTAAGTTCTATTGTAGGACTTGAGATCTTCCGATTTTGTGGTACCGGCTCCAATTGCAGTCAATGTAGTCCATTTATTCTGGATCGATCTTTGTTTTGAATCAAGCAAGGGTGCGGTACATTAGTGTCGAGAAGTTGGACAGGAAAACAACATAGTGCTAGTGATATCCAGATCGGCCCGAAATCGACCGGGACGACAAACTGTGGTGGTTGGCTGTGAAAGAGGTGGTGTGTTCAGAACGCACAAGAAAAATACAGTTATCCAAAGTAAAGTTCCCAAAAAAAATGTTGGAACGAGGAAATGTGGTTATCCATTCACGATACATATTAGAAACGAAGAAGAAGGGAAATGGACAGTAGAAGTGAAGAATGGAACCCACAACCATGAGATTGTCGAGACACTATTGGGTCATCCGTATGTCGGACGGTTGAACCATACGGAGAAGAAGATAGTCGAAGACTTGTCCACCTCCGGAGTTGCACCGAGACAAATATATTCCGTCATACGACATGAAGATGAGAAGAACAAGTCTACAATGAAGTCATATACAACGCCCTATATTCTTCAAACGCTGTCCGGACGAAATCAAGAATGGCGATGCAAGAAGTGCTCAAGTTGCTTGCCGGTAATCATTATGTTGAGTTCCATAGAAGACATCCCCAGAGTAATGAAGTAATTTCAATCTTTTGGGCTCATCCCGATTGCACAGTTTGGCCAGGTCTTTTGTCGACGTGTTAGTCCTTGATTGCACGTACAAGACCAATAAGTTCAAGATGCCTCTCTTTCATGTTGTCGGGTTCACCTCTACTTGGAAAATATTTCCAGTGGCATTTTGCTTCATGAAGAGTGAGAAACTTGAAGACTACACATGGACGTTGGAGAAACTGAAAACACTTTACACTGGTCATACAGAGCCATCAGTATTTGTTACCGACAGAGAGTATGCTAGTTAATGCTATTCACATTATTTTTTCTCAAGCGGATACATTGCTATGCGCTTGGCATGTCAATCGTAATATTCAAGCCCAATGTAAGTTGAAGTTTCGGAAGGAGGATGGTAAAATCGACATGCAAATTTTGACGAATTCTACAATGATGGGAATTGTGTGTGGCGAGCCTCTACGATTGCCAGTTACGACGTCGCATGGTACTTGTTCAAGCAAAAGTGGAAGACGAGGGAGCCGACATGCATTTCTTACATCAAAGATACATGGCTTGAACCGCACAAAGAACAATTCGTCTTAGCATGGTCGAATGTGGTGAAGCATTACGGCACGACAACTACCAACCGTGTCGAACGAGCACACTCTTTATTGAAGAGACACCTAAAATCATCTCTCGACAACTTTGTCTCTGTTTGGCAAGCTATACATTTATCAGTAGACCGGACGATGAATGAAATTAAGGCATCATTGAGATGAGTTTGAATAAGTCAAGCATGAGCATAGAAATGAAGTACTCTTAGATGCTTTAATGCGCGTGGTATCTCACAAGGCGTTGGCCTTAATAGTTGATGAGATTGAAAGGTGTCACGCCCCGCATCCAAATTCAATGGTGACGTCATGAACACATCCCCAGGCTACGCGCCAAATTCGCGATTGTCGCCCGTAAAATATCAGAATGGAAAATACAAGAAATTACTAAATAATCTTATTCACACAAACTATAGCTATTATACATCAACTGTTTTCTAAGAATACATCGTATACACGTTATTTACAATAAAATAATAATTTACATATGATTGGCTAAAAAAAATGTTGTTAACCGTCTCTTGAGATTCTCCAGATAGCCCACTCCTCGATATTATCCTCGTCAAAAAGGGTAGCGTTTCTTCTGGAATATTGTCTTCCCCTAGTGAACAAAACTAGGTCGTTTAGAAACGACAAGCAAGTCCTCGTCAAGGGCGGTGAGAAATATGAAATATAATTCATAAGAACGGAGTAAAGTAGAAGAAATGCAATATGACACATTCATTATAAGGTAATTAGAAATACTATATGTCCTAATCCAACAAGTCATCACTCAAGACCTACTACAATATCATCCCAAACACTATTCCTCATGGTTATGCAATTTTAGAGAACACATGTGGATCACGATCACCCTCTATTTCCCGACAATAATCCCATTTACCCGGGACCAGGTGGTGTCTGTATTGGGTACGGCGCCTTAGATTCCTACCCCTCCACATCTTGTGGAAAACTTGTATGCATTAACTTTTAAATTTATTTTATTTTCAGAATTTACTGGACTGTTCTCTGTTGGTGAGCTAGGCCTCACCCTCCGACATCGTAAGGCCTTAGATGCGGGACTACTGATCAGCTTTTACTGGTGTAATTATATTGCAGGGATTTCGATGGTTGTGATCCAGTTATTCTCTCCCACCCCATGATGCAACTACAAACACATACAATAGTCTATTGACTCCTAGGTCTAATATCAAGTTCCAACTCGATTACCATCTCGTATGTCAAGGACAATACGCCATATGGAAATCTCTTGTTGGCAGGAGATTATCCAACTTATTACCATCTCGTGTGTCGAAACAACACGCCATATGGTAGTAATTGTTGGTAAGGAATCATTTAACTTATTTTACCATCTCGTGTGTCAAAGACAACACGCCATATGGTAATATCATGTTGACTAGGAAACTGGATATAACTTAGACTATTCAATTAGGTTTTCCTAATTCTGAAACTTTCTAAATTTGACTAACTCTCGAAATTATTGAAAATTTCGGCAGAGTCTCCTTTGTATTTATTGACTCCAAAATTTTACAATAGATAAAATATAATAATCGGGTACGCCGACCCTTCGGTGGAGCAACTCTCAACACCGGAACCACGCATTTATATATATTTACAAATTAAATTCCATAAAGTGAGAAATATTCAACTTCTTACCTAGCAAGTGTTCTTAGCATTTCTTACCCGTTTGCAGTACTAAATGGTAGCAAATGGTCAACTCTCTGGTACTGTATCAAAACACAAGTAATCTAGCATTTTCGTTAGTTACCATAGCACGTAAAAGATAAATCAAAACACTTTAACTTGCATGGCAATTTATAAGGTTTTGATTATTCCAAAGAAATCAAGAACTAATTATATTCATTTAACTATTATAAATCAAATATATAATTATGCATACATTATTCAAAATTCCAGATCATTGGAAAAATTCTGAAAGTTCCTAGAAATTTAATAAAATTTAACAATCGAATCTATAACTATATGGATAAATATAGAATATTTAAAATTTGACATCTACGATAAAATTTAATGGAATTCGATTCAAATTGTCAAATATTGATTCCTGATTCCGTATTCTAGTCTACTTTAAGGTATAAAGACCCATTCTACGTATTTTCTTTCTTTCTAATATCTGAATGATCATAAGGGTTTTGTAATGCTGAATTTAACAAACACATTAATTATTTTGTCATTAGCTCAATTTGACCCCGACAAGGCCTAAGAACTAAAACATAATAAATTTCTCTGTCTCAGTATATCATTTATATTGATATTGGTTTAAGATCAGGTTGGATTAAATGTACAAGGCATATGTATGGGTCAAAGACTAATTTTAGAACCAGTACGATATAGAATCTTTATTATAAAATATTGAGGCTAATCAATACATAAATGTCTCTTTTGCGACGTACAGTACAGTCTAATAAATTATTAGATGTGCTGAATTCTATTTTAATAATCCCTAATGACCTATCGGGTTACGAAATCGAGTCGGAGAGATCCAAAACTTGCATTGGAAGTACCATGCATGATCATAATAATAATTATTAATTCTTAGGCCTGAAATGTCATCTAAAATATGAAATTAATCATATTTCTATTTACGAGCAGCAGTTAATCCTTCAATTTTGAATGTAAATTTTCTATTTGAACCATAAAGCAACCTAAAGTATACATTTGAACCATAAAGCAACCTAAAGTATACATTTGAACCATAAAGCAACCTAAAGTATTCCGAAGAGGGATTTATGAGTACTACTTGAATTTAGATCCAAATTGGCAAGTGTACGATCATCAAACATACACGATTATAAACTTATACCCTTACAGCATAATAAATAATTATAGCTAATCCATAATAGAATTTCACATTTGGGGCTTAAGATTAGATCCCTAATCTACTTACACCTCACAAGCATCTCCTCATAATCAAGCACACTAGAATAACCGTATTCATACATTCCCAATTTCTATGTCATGCACAATTCATTTCCAATTACCCACTAGAACAATTTCAATTTTGGATATAGTCATTTATTTCGTAATAACTAATATCAAACATCTAAAGAACAATATAGGAATTTGACATGAATAAAATTAAAAGATTTATGATAGGAGAGGGCTTGCCTTGAAATTTGGAGATTTAGGTTTTGCTCCTTCTTTAATAACATTTCCATATGTATATATTAAGGATTTACCAAAGTGTCCATCTCCGTATCTACATTTTTTTGTGTCCAACTCATATATTCATTGAAGTGTTCATATGTGTTGTGTCCATACATTGTGTCCAAACATATGTTCATTCAAAGTGATTATTTATGTTGTGTCCACACGATGTGTCCAAATTTATATTCATAGATAAATGTTATCACTTAATAGATTTTTTTCAAACATTATTTGTTTAAATCAATATCCATGCTATTCTTACAAATTAAATTTTTCTCATAAATTTTTGTAATTTTCAGAATATAAATTAATCTCTACTTGTTCAAATTAATTTAGAGGATCAAAATTGGAAAATTTTCCAAGAGAAAGAGGAAAAAGGAAAGAGGACTTGCCTTGAGAAATTGATTTGGGGATTAGGGCTTGGATCTTTCTATTCCAATTTCTTCTTCTTCTTTCTTCTTCTCTTCCTTCAAATTCTTTTTCTTCTCCATTTTCTTCCTTTTTGAGGAAAAGGGATTAGGTTTAGGTTTTGATAATGGAGATGGAGGTAGAGATGATGATGGTGATGTTGGAGGTGGTGATGGGGTTGGTCGGCCGAAGGGGGGCTGCCGGTCGGGGCGGTGGCGGCCGTCGCAGCGACGCCAGCGGGGCGGGTCCGGTTGCGGGGTGCGCGGACGTGAGAGGAGTGAGAGTTGGAGAGGGAAAGGAGAGAGGAGATGTGGGGTGGTGGTGAAGGAAATGAGGAAATGGAGAGGAGGAGAAATAAGAAGAGAAGAGAAGGACCGAGAGGGGGTTCGGTTGAGGGGGAGAGAGAGAGAGTGGGTGAGAAAGAGGTGTTCATGTCTCCTCCTTTCTTTATTTGTATGTTTCTTCTTTTTTAACCAAGATTTTTTTTCAACACCATCATTAAAGGTTTAATATGAAAATACCAAATGTCTTCTTTCTATGCATGCATGGAGACACATAGGTTCATGAGGTGTCCATGCATGGTGACACTTGGTTGGTGAGGTGGTTGGAAGAAAATTTGAAATTGCAACATTTGTCTAAGGAAATAAATAGAAAGTAAATTCTCCTTTATTTCTTTATTATTATTATTATTATTATTTGAATATCGATTATATATATATATAAATCCAATTTCTAAAATTCATTTCATAATTAAATAAAATAGGAATATAATAAAATATGAATACATTAATTGTTGAAAAGCAGCTATGACAAAAGGTCAAAGTTTGTCGGGTTTGATCCCGAGGTTTGGGTGTGTATATCTGTCACGACCCGCACCCACTTTTCCGGATACGAGACGTGTCCAAGCCAGCCTACGCCGCAGAGTCGGCGGTAGAACACTGTCAAGCCCGCAAGAAAAAATGCTCAAGAAATAACATTTGATGCTCATTCACATTTTTACATTTATTACAACATTTATAATTAAAGAAAATACAAGATTTTACAATTAATGAAATTGATACAACTGCTATCTATTTCTAGGTTGACTTCAGCATACCCAAGCCTTTCCAGTGCTAACAGTGATTGCGGCTAAACCTGAAAAATGTTGGTTTTCCAGTCAGGAATGGAACAAGTACACAAACCGACAGCAATGCAAAAAATACAATAGAATTAACAAGACATGAAAATAACATATGAGAGATAAAACTGGAAGATAACTGATGACATAGCACGATAGAGAAGTAAAGGAAAAATAAAAGACATAACCTATGTGGTGTGAAATATCATTTTCAACATGTATGGTTAGGGGGTAAATATGACACACCGCACGTGTCGGGTGCAGCTGGTATCATTCAAGATTAGACAAATGGGATAGTTCTGGGTAGTCCACATGTATACTAAGATATTTCCCTCCCGACTACTCCGTGTGACGAGCGTGTCAACAAGCAGCAAGATATATGTATAGGTATGAAATGAAAAGACGACTATAAATCGGAAAGCAATCAGAAAGTGCACTTGCCTGAGGTCCTTAGCCGGAGAAACCATATATACCATACCACTCAATGAGCCACAATCAGTCAACACATGCAGAAGTCACCAAATGCTGAAATAAACAGTACCAACGTTCTCAGAATAGTCAATTTAGCTAGAATTGCCTGTCTTTAAGTCCAATTCTGGACACAGGGGCAAAACGATAATTTTGGGCAAAAACGATATCCGTCGTTGGACCCGCTTTGCACCGAAAAGCGTGCCAGAGTCAATGGTCTCTAAGGTTGTCAAACTACATATCAATAGATCCGATTTTCCGATACGAACCCAACCGTATGTCCAAAGTTGGATTTCGGCGGGCCGTGCACAAAATCGCCCGTTGAGTGGGACCGTGGGGCCCACAAAACGGTGATTTTATAAACTGTCTCAGAATCGGACCAAACTTGGCATACAGGACCAGAAAAATGATACGGTCCTATTGGCGTAAGTTTCGTCTCGATCTGACGAGCGTGCACAAAGTAATTGAGAAACTTGCACAGAGGCCGATACGGTGAATTTCGACGGATACGCATCAAATTCGTCGCGCACACGCGACCAATTTAAATTTCGTCAAAGCCCACACGTCCACGAAGCCGATACGCAGCTTTCGATGCTTTCGGTTCGCGACCACGTTGCCCGGATTGGCGGGACGCACGTGGTATCGGAGAATTTCTAAGTTTTTAAAACAGATTTTCGGTCAACTTCGGGATCCGATTTCTCGGCACGTAGTCGATGAAATCGACTCCT
The DNA here is from genome assembly GCA_029216955.1 of Iris pallida. Lineage (NCBI taxonomy): Eukaryota > Viridiplantae > Streptophyta > Magnoliopsida > Asparagales > Iridaceae > Iris > Iris pallida. The sequence continues at coordinate 18,194 of JANAVB010032654.1, forward strand.
GTGAGTTGGGTTGTGAAGCCCTACATGTTGTCTAAAAGTGTGTTCAAAAAGAATTCCTAATATGGTATTAGATCGATCGTAATCGATCTTCGAACATGGACATTTGGACTGTATATCCTGTTTTCGAACAGGTTTTTTCCATCGACTTTGGGTCGATTTTCTGGACAACATAGGTTTCCTAAAATCAGAATAATTGCTGGGAATCGAAGGTGTATATATTGGGATATACCTGAAGAAGAATCTCGAAAAAATATCGAACGTCGCGGAAGAACTTCCGTCACGAACTCTGGGTCGGACTGGCTGTTGTTGTCGCGCTGTTCGTGAACGCGCTGCCGCACCCCCGCGCTCGGTCGGCCTGGCGGCGCTCTGGCCGGCCGGCAGCCTCCCCATGGCGGCATGGGGAGTTCGTCAGGGTTGGGCGCGGTTGTAGTTAGGGTTTCGACAGTTTCGCGTATTTATGTAGCATACAGGTTCGGGGACTCGGGTTGGCGTTAGCAAGGGATGCCCGCTCGCTTGGCCCCGAGCTGCTGCTCGGTTTGGTTTTTCCAATTGGGAAGCTATAGGCCTGTGGGCCTGCTTCACTGGACGGGCTGGGATAAGGCGGTTTGGTGCTGGAAGGCTGCTTCTAGCTTATTCTTTTTCCTTTATTCCTATTTCTATTTAACAATAACTATGTATACATATATTATACATTACAAATATATGTATACATATATATATATTTATATATACACCAATATTCACCTACGTATATTATTACATTTATACATACATACATACACACATATTATATATTTATATACGTACACGTAGATATATATATATATATAGATATATATATATAATCTTATATATATATTATATATATATATAATATATATTTATATGCATATGGTTAATACATATCTATACCATATATTTATAAATATATACATACATACTTATATAATATACTTATGTACACACATGTAAATTTATATATATATATATATATATATATATAGATATATAATATATATATATATATATATATATAGATATATATATTTTATATATATTATAGATATATATATATATATATATATATTTATATATAATATATAATATATATATAGATATATATAATATAATATATATATATATAATAGATTATATATAAACATATATACATATACATATACGCACACATATATATATTATTCATATAACAATCCCCAAAAATCTAATTAAATATTTTTAATAGAAATACCAATCTCAAATTTATCTATATATATGTATATACTTTCATAAATTATTATAATAATAAAGCTTCAACATTACAATAATTTCAACCCTCAGAGTAGCATTGGTGATACGATATCTCCAATTCACAATTGGCCCTAGGAGATCCTGCAATAATCCGATCACCATATACAATAATTAATATAATCGATTTTGAGGAATTTATCTGCTAAACCCAAAAATAAGTACAACATATTTGCACTTATCAAAATGTGCCAATAAGGCCGTATTGGTCCCACTTCATACCTACAAAGGCTTGGATTCGGTTCGGGCCCAGTTCGGGCTAAATCGACACAAACGGGTCTCCTACAAGTCAAATAATATTAATAATGAATAATTGAGCTATTTATAATGGTCATGTCACAACTTGACCTGGTTTTCCTAGTTAGGACATCACTATGGCTTGGCCTTCCCCTACCATGGCTAAATACTAGTCAAAGCACGCCACTGCACTATCCGTGCCACGATTCTTAGTCGTCTGGTACTTCAAAACTCAACCATGGCTAAAATCACTTACCGTTAAAAACTAAATAACATTTTAAAAATCTAAAAATCACCATTAAAAATAAATAATAATAAATATTTAAAAAAATTCCGAGAAGGGGAGCTACAATATCGACATACACTGGGCCTCCCTTGTGCACATCAGATTAATGAATATCGCCGTGAATCCATTCCTATTCCAGTAGATGCTGTTGATCAACGTTGGAGGTAGTTGTCTATGATGCCCTAGTGAAGACGGACGATGATTTCTTCTCTTTGCCACAAGTGAAACTTCTCCACGCAAGGTGGTGTGCCTCAGTAGGAGCGGAACGGATGTCCATTGAGCTTAAAATCCAAGAAATTGCATGTCCGATGAGTACTAGAATGCATGAGCCATCCGTTGTTTCCAATCCTAAAGGCGGGCCTCAAACAAGATTGACTAGTTCACAGAAGAGAAAGCTGGAGTCGACTTAGAGAGATTCATCGTCCTTTGAGCATGTTGAACGAAGCTTACAGCAACCTTCGTCTGCACGGAAGGACAAGCTTGTCGTTCGCCAAAAAATGGAGAAAATGGACCTCCCAAGAGAAGATACCGTTGCAAGCCAAACAACGAGTTTGTATATTGATAAATTTCAACCTGCGCTTCGAAGTTACATTTGGTCTATTGTCGATGTCCCCGGTGATGGCCATTGTGGATTTTATGCGCTTGCAAGGCATCTTGGTTATGATGACAAAGATGGATGGAGACGGATGAGGCAGGAGTTTTACGAGGAGTTAGAGACTCGTATTTCATTCTACTCCCGCATCCTAAGCGAAGAAATGGTTGCAAGTTTGTTGTTAAGTATCCCTTGCACCGACAGTATTACTGGAAAAGACCACTACATGTCAGTCCCGTCTGCCGGCTATTTATTTGCTAATAGGTACATGATACCTATTGTACTTATCTCGTCGGATATTAACAATATATTTCCGATGTGCGCTCCTCCGACGGACCACAGAGTATCTAACCTATGTACTATAGGTCTGATCGAGGATCACTTTGTTATACTAAAGATGATCGCTCATTCTCCGATTCCTCCACCTTCAACAGTTTGGTACAAAAGAGCATCGGTCGAAGCCATCGCTTGGACCACACCTTTCGTTGATCAGATCAACCATTGTAAGAAATTGTTGAAGTTTGAGGAGCCAAAAGACTTACCTACTGACCACTACGACGTAGAAATCGACTAAGTATGGATATATTTATAGTTTGACATTTTGTATATGGAGGACCACTTTTGTATATAGTGAAATATGAAGTCCACTAATCTATATAGAGTAAATTTTGTATACAGTGAAATATGAAGTTCAGTATGTTATATGTGTTTACCTGTGTGCTATCTGTGTTATATGTGTCTACATGTGTGCTATTTATGTGTTTACATGTGTGCTATCTGTGTTATATGTGTTTACCTGTGTGCAAGTATGTGTGACAAAATATACCAATTGTTAAAGTATCAGATCCAGTATCAGGACTGCCACCCACCCCCTGGCAGTCCTACATTGAATTAGGACTGCCAGGGTGCTGGCAGTCCTAATTGAAACTTGTTGTTATGTAAATGGCCATTCTCTTGTGTTTTAGTACGGAGAATGTCCATTCTCCGTGTAATTTAGTACGAAGAATGGCCATTCTCCGTGTAATTTTCACGAAGAATGGCCATTCTCCGTATAATTTTCACGAAGAATGGCTATCCGATCAAGTATCAGGACTGCCACGGGGGGTGGCAGTCCTACATTAAATTAGGACTGCCAGGGTGCTGGCAGTCCTAATTGAGCTTGCTGTTACAACAGGTATCAATTAGGACAGCCAGCACCCTGACAGTCCTAATTTAATGTAGGACTGCCAGGTGGGTGGCAGTCCTATTTATAAGTCTCTGTGACGAGAGTTTTGAAACTCTCTATCACAGAGAGTTTCAATTAGGACTGTCACACCCCTGGGAGTCCTACACAAGAGAAGGATTGCCAGGGTGCTGGCAGTCCTAATTGAAAGTTGCTGTTATATAAATGGCCATTCTCCTGTGTTTTAGCACAGACAATGGCCATTCTCCGTGTAATTTAGCACGGAGAATGGTCATTCCAGTGTTAAAACGCAGGAGAATGACCATTCTCCGTGTAAATTAACACGAAGAATGGCATTCTCCGTGTAAATTAAAACTCTCATCACAGAGAGTTATAAATAGGACAGCCATCCCCCTGGCAGTCCTATACAAAAGGAGGACTGCCAGGGGGGGTGGCAGTCCTCTGATACTAAATCAAGAATATCAGGAATTGGCCAACAACTTAAGTTTCCAAACTTAAATAACAACTACATATCAGACAACTACATATCCAACATGTACGTAAATAACAACTACATATCAGACAACTACATATCCAACATGTACATAAATAACAACATAAATCACAACTACATATCAGACAAAATATCCAACTTCAAAAAATAACATAAGTGTCAACTACATATCATTCAAAAGTCTGTCCAACAACTTAAGTTTCCAAACAACAATATATTCTTCAAGTTTCAAACAACAAAAATATCTTTATAAAAATATCCAGATTACATCCAACTAATGATCATTCCACATCCAACTACATATCATGCCGGGCCTTTGAACGAGACTCCCTACTATTCATGAAGGGGAACTCGACCATGTCGTCGATGCGATCAAGCTCGTTGGCGACCGTGACACTAGTGTCACTTTGGAAACCTCTCCGGAGTGTCTGGGCTAATTACTTCACCTTTTGAGACTATAAATGAAAGTATAAGTGAATTAAGTCTACAAACATGGAAATCTCAGTCTAATTACAAATACGGAACTCACCATCCTCACCAACCAGCAGACAAGACATTTTGGAAGGAAGAGCTCCAATTGCTCCGACGGCCACGGGACCCAGGTTTGTAGGGTTTGACAACTTTGGATGTCCGACCCCCAGGAAGTACGACATGTAGTCCTCGCTGCAGTCGGCCATCAGGGTGATCGGTCGTCTTTTAGATTCTCGAAGTACATGTCGTTGCCACTCGGAGTAAAAGTCGGTCACCCAGTCGAAATTTGCCGGTTTGTAATTTAAAGGTTGTGTTCCGCGCGGAGGCTCCAACAGTCGTAGTGTGCGCTTCGGCACAGTTTGTACGAAGCCGAACTGACAAAGTACTCTATCGGACAAGTACGGCTCTGTGATATCATATCATGTGATCATGCCATGAAATAAAGAAACTGGTTGGTCCTCACGATTCTGCTTACGTAAATCCCGGTATGGATTCCAAAAAATCTGTAGGAAAGTAGTTAACAACAAACCAAAATTAACATGACAAAGTAAGTCAAAATTTAGTACCACTGCTGGCACCAAATTGTCTAGTACTTCACGAATGGAAGCCAGTGTTTGCCAATTTTTGGTTTCCAGCTGGGATGGCCTCCATCGACACACTCTAGGAAGGTGTTCAACATACTCTGGGTTCAGGTCAGCCCGTATGAGCATCGGAAGTGCTCGTATATCCGTGCCTATTCAATTTATAAATGAATAATCAAAAATAAACAACAAAATGAAGTATACAAGATTAAATTGTTAGAAGTTTTCTTACATGTAGCAGAGTCTGACAGCCGGCTATTGTCTTAGTCCCGACACGGGATGCGATGCCGAGCTCGCGATAAAGATTGGCTAGGATACCGCTTCCCCAGGATATATCAATGAAGTCATCCACTTCAGATAAATTGAGCATGTACCTAGCATGTATCGACGTTCCGGACTTATCCGGAATGCCGACCGTTCCTAGGACGAACAACATGTACGCACGGGCCATCGCGTCGACCATATCATCGTCATCGTCATCCACCTCCATATCCATGAAGTGGTCCACCAGAAATGACAGAGAAATTCCATATGACTTCTTGAAGCCTGGCAGAGTTGTAAAACTCGTAGCCTGAAGTCCAAGGTGACTTGAGACGAAGTTGACGATCTTCTCGTACCATTTCACAGATTTCTCATTGGTGTAATGTTCTTTGGTCATGACGCGCCCGGTCACTGGCAGCTCCAATATCTGGTAGACGTCGTCAAATGTAATGGTCATCTTCCCTGCTGGGAGATGAAATGTGTTGGTCTCTGGGTGCCATCTCTCCACAAAGGCGGATATGAGGGCACTATCCATTGTCCGATAGGCGTTTTATGCCAAATTGTGTAAGCCGCTCGGTATGATTTTGCTCTGAACGGCCTCCGATAAGCTTGCAAAATGCCAGGACACAGTTTTCCTCCCGTGACTCACAACCCTAAGGATACGATATGTCCTTTGTATATCGAACAACAGAAAAACATATCAATTATGAATACACACACACACACACACACACACACACACATATATATATATATATAGATATATATATTTTTTTTTTATATATATATATATATAGTATACTAAAAACTGGTAGCTTACAAACGTCATGTACATACCGGGTTCTTCCATATTTCATACGCAATGTGGTTCTCAAAATAAACCAACATTGAGCAACCGGACGGACGGACATGCGACTCAGAAGGACCGGCCTCCTCAGAAGGATCAGCCTCCTTAGAAGGACCGATCATCAAATGGAGCAGAACCGCTTTGACGTGATAGGAGTCAGCCAATTGGCACGTCATCGTCGTCGTCATCGGAAGAATGCGTAGGAGTAGGAGCTCGTTGCTTCGACCAAACTTGACGTGCCGGTGGCGACGTCCGAGACCGAGCTTGGGGCGCCGGTTCGGAAATTGCTATCGGACACTCGAGAGGATGTCTAGCACGTTCCTTCCGATTTGACACGGTAGGCCGTATTCTTTTGTTAGCGGCCGGTGGACTGCATGACAACATACAGTGATTAAATAATAGAAACTACATGCATTACCCACCCCCATATGTCATAACAGTAGGACTGCCAGGCCTGTGGCAGTCCTACTAAAAATCAGGACTGCCATAGTCCTGGCAGTCCTGATTTTAAGTAGGAATGCCACAGGCCTGGCAGTCCTGCTGTTATGAGATCCGAACTGCCACAACGACATGCTAGTTTGTCGTGTTCTAGGGTTAGGGTTTCAACATAAAATATGGGTTTTCTTGTGTTCGAAAATTAGGGAAGAGAACGTGAAAGAGATTCTAAACCTATTTTATCAAAACTTTTTCAAGAATTAAAAATATTCTAGGGTTTCGAATAGAATGTACAAAATTCTCGAATAAATTAGGAAAGAACGTACCTGGATTCCGGTTGCTTTGACTTGTGTGTCATCTCTTCGAGAAGGTTGTGGAAGAAATCTTGGTGGAGGAATTGGAGTGGAGTGGTGGAGAAGAAGAAATTAGGGTTTTAGGAGGGGGAGAGGGGAGAAAGCTCTTTTTTTCTTCTTGAGGAGAGAGCGTAGAATGAAAATAAAAGTGAAAAGAAGGGTTTGGGGGGTTGGGCTTGATGGAACTGGGGATTCCCAGGACCCTTCCTTTGGTGTGCGTATTGATCGATAAAAAGTTGAACAGATCTAATACGTGTTCTAACCCTTCATAGGCGGAAACTAGGGTTCACGAATTATACCTGCGGCGGAAAGGAGACAAGTATTTCCTGGCAATCTCGAGCGGACGAACCCAAGATCTTCTGTACGTATTCCTTCCTCGAGTTGGACGTCATGTGGGCGACGATCTCTCAACCTTTTCTTCTCCTTGGCAGCCCTCTCTTTCTCTCCTTACGTGAATCACGAATTTAGAGAAAATTTTAGATTTCTGATCAGTAATCTGGCGGCCAGAGAATAGAGGATATATATAGGCTACGACAGGGACCATGAGAAGAAACTAGGGTTAGGCTCCTAACGGATGGATATCCGGTGTTCAGCCCGAACACATAATCAGGCCCATAACAATAGCTCGGTCACTAATGAGCTATTGTTGCACTACCTCCTTAATCCAAATTATGTTTGTGGGCTCTTTTTATTATATGCTCGTTGGCTCCCATGTTAAGATATCGTATGTCCGTCGATCAAATCAAGTTACTGAAACTATATTGATTCGACATCTTTTATCCTTAGTAGTACCGCTCAACTTTATTTGTCATGTCAGATATATTCCACCTGCAGGGTTTACATGACAATCCTTATGAGCTCCTTAAGAGGACATCATCAACCGATGTATCGGGACATGGATTCCATTTATAATCAATAGTCCATCATACATACAATGTATTACCCAATTCATAGATGTTGTTGATCCATAAGAATCATCTTTTATGAGTTAAAGTAATGCACACTGCATATACATGTCGTATTATATCAGGATTAAGAGCACAAGCATCTATAATAACAGAGGTGTTGTTCTCTTATGTAGTCAGTACAAAGAGAACAACCTCAAGTGGTCCTGTTCAATACACACAAGTGTACTAGTGTAAACCTATAGTCAAGATAGACTAATACCAGATTACACTACAACCTTTCCAATAGATGTCCAAGTCCATCTAGGTTGTGAACTATTCATATACTCCATAGAAAATGATAATATGATCTTCTGTGTGACACCACACACCATTTATCTACAAAATAGAATATCAGACATTTGCATTAACACTTGCAACAAATACAATATGCAAACATTTGCCCATATGATTATTATTCAAAATTTAAGGAAATAAGGTTATACAAAGGCCCATATGATTCATTCAAAATTTAAGGAAATAAGGTTACTACAAAAGTGATGCTTTTAGTATATAACCCTAACAGGGCTGCCCCAGCAATTTTGGGTGCCCCTAGCAATTTTCCACCTTCTTGGGCTGCCCCAAGTAAGTGATGCCCCTAGCAATTTTGGTAGTGTCCTTAGAAAAAACCTAAAATTAGGCACTCATATGTGGAGAACAAGCTACTAGATATGAGGGCTAACAAGTGCCCTGACTAATTGTGGAAAAAAAATACAAGTGGGCGAGTAAGGAAACCACTTGAGCTACATGACATGGTCCTCCTCGTATGAGACATCAAATAAAGGGCAAAGGATCCTCAAGCTTCCATATGAGATTTGACCATACAAACAGAAGGGTCAACTCATAATAGCAAGTACTAAAAAAAAACTCTAAGGTAGCTCTAAAATCAACAAGAAAACGAATACAAAGAAACACAACATTAAGATACATACATCTAAGCAGTAAATGACATTGAGAATTAGGCGGGGCGGTACCTATGCACTATCTCAAATATGACAAAAAAAGAAGAAGCTATCTATGCAAGAAAAGTAACCAAGCAATTTCACAAGGCCAATCAATTCTACACGTTGCTATGATTAACTACTAGATTATCAAATAATTACTAATCGGTGAGGATTCCATCGTATCATACACTACAAAGTACCAAGGTTGAGCAAATCCAATAACAAGAACAATAAAAATAATGATAGAGATCACCACGATGATGTCGATAACGATAATGATTACGGTAATAATAACAATAACGATACTGACAACAATAATAATAACAAAATGACATTGATAATAATTCAATAACCCTCCTTAGCGACACATCTAATAACAAAAATTAAAAAAAAAAGGTTCCACCCACAACGAGTTGCTTCGTGTCCTACTACCTCGGGTAGCGAGGTTGCATCAGTGCCGGACTTTAGATTTTGAGACTGAGACGAACCCTAAAAGTGGTGCCTCAAAGCTTAATGGTTATATAATATATATTTTTCATCGACAATGATACAATGACATTATCACAATTTTCAAAAATAATATAATAACACAAATAAACAATCAATAACGAATATAATAAAATTCTTTCTCGGACTGGACATTGACGAGGGGACTTCCTAGTGAAGGTAGACGGGGCCGACACGGTCAACCGCCTACTGGAGGCCCCTGGAGCATAAACGATGCTCCTCGCCATCGAGCGGTGTGACCCAGGAAAACTCCCGGGGAATACCAGTCTGTTTCGCCGATATCTGGATCCATCTCCACAAAATCTCCCCAAAATTTTAAATCAAGCAACAGTTACCAGGATTGCAGAAGCCTCGGAACTCTAAGGAGCTGCTCAATACAGGATGAGGCAAGGTGGACAACCTTGCGGTATCAAAGTGCTGATGGATAACCAAGCCGCTCAAGAAAAGCATCGCTACATCCATCGATGGTATCACAATGGGCAAGTTGGGTGCGATACGAGAGATACCAGGACATGTCTATTCTATGCTAGATTGGGTCACTCCATCACTACCTGCAGCGAAAGAAAGAGAGTCCTTTGTAGCCCTGATCGGCGACGACTGGTCGATCGTCGTATGAAGAGCTACTCAAACCCGCATCAAGGTGGAGGATTTCATGGGGACAACCATCGTACACAACTACGGTGACAGCCACCGGAATCCACAAAGGCGACTAATGTTCAGCATATAATTCGGATAAAGACCGTCGAGTAACGGAACGGTTTGATGATCAAGGGGTGGTTGCCCACCTCATCCGAGGCAAGAAGAAATAACAATAAACAGATAGAGATCTACCTGCCACCGCACAAGAGGGGGGGGGGGGGGGGGGGGGGGGGGGGGGAACCGTTGTACCAGTAGATACAAACCAACTGGGAATAGAGATAAACAAATTACTGCAGACCCAACATCAAAGCATCTACTCCGAGATTCGAGCAACCAATTACTTGATTCCTGCGAGTCAGCAAACAGAATCGCACAAGCAGACTAATCATTCTACTAATGATATGATAGAGACTGACTCGGACATCCACCCATTCATTGAGGAGATCCCAATCATCACGGGGGTGCTAATGTATGGGCCACTAACGCCATAGAAAAGGAAATCACATTTATCCCCTCCCCACTCCCGATTATCGAATTTCCAGACGAAAGTAGCAGCAGTTCATCACCACAACAGAAAACTACACAAGGCCCCTCCATCTGTGCGGAGCACGACCAATCATCCACCCCCAAAGAAGGGCAAACCAAGTCACTGTCACACAAAGGCTGCATTTATCCGCTCTGCAAACACCCAGAAGCCTTTGTAGAAACGGCTGGCTCGCATGTCATCTGACCGGCCCTTGCATATGAAATCCCCGAGTGCTACCAAGAAGAGATCAAGTACTCCGCCAACTGATACCAGAGGCCACAACAGAATTGTCATGATCTTGAACCCTCATCACCCCACCTTGCAAGTAAATGCGACTGAGCCATGGCAGCCGCATAATCAATGTTAGTCCTTGCGTAGAACTGTCGAGGTACGAGGAATGTCTCGACAGTTTCCACTCTCCGATCATTCCTTTCCTTTATGCGACCCACAATCTTCTTTATATCTGAAACCATCTCCTCCCCTGTCTACACTGCTCACACCCTCCCTCTATTAGGATATCAAAATTTCTACTCAGTCCTCCCTCGCGACCACTTCGGAGGACTCTGGTTGGGATGGAATGACAGTATCCAAGCTTCAGTAACATACACTTCCAGGAATCTGATCATACTCTCTATCAACGCCACTCACAACTCATCGGCTTGGAAGCTCCTATGCGTCTATGGGTGTCCGATTAAAAGAGACATAATTAAGCTATGTACCTTCATCGCAAGCCTCTCGGATACTTTCTCGGAGCCGTGGTGTTGCATAGGGGATTTCAATGACATCCTACGCCCCGAAGATAAAATGGGCGACAGAGAGTTCGACACCCGATCGATGACACCATTCCAACAGATGATAAACCATTGTGGGCTCATCGATATTGGGATCATTGTTTCGGCGTATACTTGGTCTAATTGTAGACACCCTGATCACCACATTCGGGAGCATCTCGACCGGGCCTTGGCCGATGCAGAATGGTGCAGTCAATACCCCCACGCCACAGTGTCCACTCTTCCGCGCATTAACAGCGATCACGCCCCCCATCCTACTCAACATGAAAAACCAACTGAGATACAAACGCCGCCCGATTAGATTTGAGTCTCTCTGGCTTACTAGTAGTTCATTCAATGGCGTCCTAGCATCTATATGGAAAGAGGAAGATAATGTCACCGACTCTACGATCACTCAAAAAATGCGTTTTCTCCTTAGCCAAACTCCATAAATGGGGCCGCTCTTCATTCGGCAACATTAAAAATTGCATTGCCATTTTACTGAAGGTCTCTTAGCCGCCCAATTGAAGCTGTTACTGACTCTAGCCTAGCGGAAGAAAGGGCTATTGCTAGTGAGATCAACGATCTACTACTTCTCGAGGAAACATACTGGACACAACGAGCAAGATGCAAATGGATCAAAGAGGGTGACAAAAACACAAAATATTTTCATGTGAAGGCCACAACCAGGAAGCGCAAGAATAAAATCCGAGCAATCAAACTTCCTGACGGGAACTGGAGCTCTAGCCAGGAGAGCATCACGAACACCCTTCTGGATCATTTTAAATCCATATTCTGCACAGACGATTCATCCCCTATTGATCAATCCTACTTCAGCGATCATAGAACCATTTCGGGTGACGACATGAAACTCATGATCCTCCCCTCCCAATGCACTACGTGAATATAGTAGTTGTCAAGTCCCACTATTACTAGTTTAGATTTTTGAGCCATAGACACTTCTAAATCATCTCATACGAGATGCTCAGGCTAATGCAAAATGCTAGCAATCATAATCACAAGCAAAAGTAAAAGTACAACCAGGACCTAGTCTACGACACTAAATACAATTACCAACCAATGCGAAATGGTGAGGCACAAATGATAACACTTGATACAATACAAAAAAACAATACGAATCAACAGAATACAATATGATACTTTATTGATTGATACGATACATTAACAATACGATACGATTGTCGTGCAATATAATATATATATGAATATATACTAGATCGAAGCAATACAATATAATATTATAACGATACGATATAATAACGATATCGATACAATAAAAGATCGATGACACTCTATAACATATTACTACAAAAATGATTAACAATGATGGCTAAATATGCTAATTGATAATATTTGTCCGGCCATCGTCTATATTGCCCAATAAGATACCATAATCATATTGATGCAATACAATATCCATATCGATGAGATAGATTTGATGTCACATGTCAATACGTAACACTATTAGAATGATACAATATCCAAGATATATATATATATATATATATATATATATATATATATATATATATATATATATATATATTACTACAGAAATGATTAACAATGACGGCTAAATATGCTAATTGATAATATTTGTCCGGCCATCATCTAAATTGCCCAATAAGATACCATAATCATATCGATGCAATACAATATCCATATCAATGAGATAGATTTGATGTCACATGTCAATACGTAAGAATATTAGAATAATACAATATATATATATATATATATATATATATATATATCTATATATATATATATATATATATATATATAAGCTTCCATCTCTTTCTCGTCCAAAATAACCCCAAAAAATCTAACCCAAAATAGCCCATTTCAGCAGCTATAACAACTTTGAACGATTATATCTCCTAGTTTTAGACTCTAATATCCATTTTTTAGGTTGGAATAGTATTTTTGTATGATTTTTTTTAAGTATGAATTAATAGACCTATTTTGTAGGATAATTTTTGTATAAATTTTTTCGTAAAACTAACATGTTTCAGTATTTTTGCAATTTCGCGAGTTTTTGAACTAAAAAAAAATGTCATCTGTTTAGTTTTGTATAATCTAACACATATGAATATAACACGTGATGAAAGTTATTTCGGCATCAAGAAAAGTAAAATTCATTTTGGTTATTCTCTTAATTCCAATCGAATGCAACTATAAAATTTGGCTAAATATTAAAATGTTTTGATACATATTAAGGGTCTATGAACTCATAACTTTACTACTAAATTCAAACCCATAAATTAGTCAAATTGAGATAGGCATATCTTTCTGTCATGAACTGATTTTGATCTAAATTTTTTTTTCAAGAGTAACCCTAACATGTCGGGAATGTAAGTCTAAAATTTCAAGAAATTATGAGTTATTTTCAAATTTTTTTTTACAATAAGACTAATCCATAAATGGCTATGTTTAGATGAATGACTTACAAACCCTAGAAATGTAACCAGAAACCCTAAGTTATAATATTCCTGGAAACTACATCTAGTAAACTTCTTGATCACAAATTTTCAAAAAATCATGAGTTAGTTTGGTAGCCATAGAAATTGCTAGAATTAAATAAAATTAATTAGTGCTGACAAGGTCTTTTTCAACTAAATGACTATATCTCATGTAAACAACTTCAATATGAAAATCCGAGGATACTGACTTGTCCATATTATCAAAACACACAATAATATCACTTTCAAATTAAATTTTAACCTAGTTTTAAGGTACTGATTTGCATGTCGTAGAAATCAAACCCTAATAACTAGTAAAGGCTTCTATTTAAGTAATTAATTGTATTATCGTTATTCAAGTGGATGGAATCATATATGTAGTCGTGGTGATTAAAATTATTCCAAAATCTAAATCAGCGAGTTATGGATTTTTGGTTTTGTTGATACTTCAAAAAATTAGTCCTAATATAACCCATTAGACAGTTCAAACACTCCAGGGTTTATATAAGTAAATAAAGGTCATAATAGTTATTTTGGCTCCAATGGACACATAAAAGCCCAACAAAGATTGAAAAAATAGATTGACTTAGCCATTCATACAAAATTAGACAAGCCTAGAAGGCTAGCATCGCTACATGAGCAAGCTAAATAACCCAATCAGCTAGCTTCACTATCCAAAGAGAGCTTCTGAATAAACAATGTTATACAACCTAATGGTCTAGCTGAATTGTCTACGTGTGCTTTTAAATCAAGCTGTGTAGCTTCACTGTATAAGCAAGCTTTGAGCTAATAATGCTAGCACTGCCATATGTTGGCTAGATCTTAGCTAGCGAGGCTAGCCTCGCTATAGGAAAATCCTTTTATATGGCTATCCAGCATCATGAGATGCTAAATCTATTGTGTAGATAGCGATTACAAGTTGTTTGACTTATTCCTCTTTATACGAGCAAAAACATAGGGTATAACTACCCACTTTCTTAGTGTGCTATTACTTCCCTAATAATGGGCCATTATGCCCATAATTCTAATAGAAAAGATATAGTCTCGCTGCCATCCCTACTACAGATTTTAAAGTTTTTTAGTCCTGTTACTAGCCTCGTTGCAAGCTTTAACATCACTGTTTAGGGGGTATTATGCACATAGAACTATAAATAGCCCTTAGTAGGTTGAATATAGGTGGTTGAAGATTATTAATTAGCTTTCATTAAAAAGAATAGAGAGAGTTATCCCTCCTCTTCTTCTTCTTCTTCTTCTTCTTCTTCTTCTTCTTCTACTTCTTTAGCATTTTAACAATTCTTTTGCTTTAAAACTCATATACTTATCTACAAGCTATCTCTTTATCTTACGAGAACAGAGTCCATAGACTAAAAGGGTTTAAAGACCCTAATAATCTCGCATGGAGTTCTCCTAAAATTTCTACAATCGCAATAGTTGTAAACCAACTAATTAGGTTATCACAACAACAAAGAAGAAGATCGAGTCATGTTCGGATAGTCGATAGAATGAAGTGATAACACACTTCTTGGGCTTCCATTAATATGCTTTTCTACAAATTTATACTGTAGAAATTTATTGTAAACTCATTTTGAAGAGCTATTAATTACAATCTGCCTACATCAATACTAGTTTTTCTCTCATCATTCTTATACGAAAAACAATCTTTATTTATAAAAAAAAACTTGATATGTTACAATACAATGAAATTGAGGAACCAAAATATGATATAATTTACTACCTAAATACATAATAGCTATATATAGTAATAGAATAAGTTTGTGATGAATCCCCATTGCAACCGAAACAAAAATTGAGCATGAAAATCGTAGGAAATAGGATTATCCTCGCCTATTATAGGCCCACCAAGATCAAGGAAACCATCGGTATACTATGTATAATAGACTAAGCTAATAACAATCCTCGAGGCTCATGGTTTCTCATTGTTCTCGATCGATATTTGTCTGAATCAAAGTCCTTAAGTTGGGTTATACTCCTCATCACTAGTGTGACATGTTGTGATAAGTTCTGTGTCATTCTAATGTGTGTACAATATATCATGATCCTTTACACCTGTAACACCCATATTCTAAATACGTATTTTTGGTTAAGCCTGCATGTATCATGGACCTGTATTTTATTTTCTCAGATTCTGGCCTGTAATTGTATTTCTGGCTCAACTTGTAGATTTTGGGTTTTCTCGTGAAATGGGTTTTGGACCTTGGCTTGGTTTTATATTATGGGGAGGGTTTGGTTTGGTTTGGTTTATCATGAGAGGAGCACTTTAACCTATACCCCACCCTCAACACAACACAACCCACCATCATAAATCCCCACCTACTTTTCTCTCTCCTCATTATTTTCATTTATTTCTTCTTCTTCCTCCTTCTTCCACACAACTCCCCAACCTATAGGCAAGTGCACCTTGCCATCAAATAAGCACCACTTTTTATTTGTCCATTAACTAGATTAGGCCATGGAGAACAACTTTAGAACTTAACATTTTGTGATTTGGAGCTTTCATTCTTCTAGATCTAGGTTTTAACCATTTTCGAAAATCTTTGGTTTTGATCTATTAAACTTCAATTTTTGCATGTTTTGATGCTTCCATGTGGAAGAGAATTCAATTTTACCCAAGTTAGAACTTTGAAATCTAGATTTGGTTTTGATTTGACAAAGTTATGAAGAATTGAAGTTCTTGGTGTTCTTGGACCTGCTCTCGGCCAGGAAGAACATCCCTCTGCCTTGCGCTCTTTAGCGCATGGCCGGTTGCGCACCCCCGGCCTGTGCTCTTTAGCGCAGGGCCGATTGCGCATGACCTCAGCCAGTGCTTTGCGCTGCGCTGGATTGCGCTGGCGCTAGCTACCCTTGCGCAATCCACCCTTGCGCAATCCACCCTTGCGCAATCCATCCTTGCGCAATCCACCCCTTTGCAGTTCACTCCTGCACAGTCTGTTCATGCGCCCTGTGCCCCTGCGCACTTGGCACCCTGCGCAGCTGACACCTGCGCAATCCAACTCCCTGACCCCTTGCGCAATCCACCTCTGCGCAATCCACCCCTGCGCAGTTCACTCCTGCGCAGTCTGTTCATGCGCCCTGTGCCCCTGCGCACTTGGCACCCTGCGCAGCTGACACCTGCGCAATCTAACTCCCTGACCCCTTGCGCAATCCATTGGCTCTTGGAGTTTTGGTTTTATTTCTCTAAGCTTGGCTCTTCTATAGCCCTGTATATTGATATTTTATTAGATATTTTACGCCCATTTTATATCCTTACGCCTTTTGTCATGAACTTAATTTTACTTAATATGTTTGGAATGACTATTGTACATGGCATGGTATGACAAGGAACTAGCATAACACGATAGTGACCCGTAGTGGGCACTCCTGACATGACCAACCTGACCTGATAGTGGCTCGTGGCGGCGCACTCTTGACTTGTACCTGACTTGACTTGTAACTTGTAATCCTGACTTGACTTGATGCTGTTGCGATGGCTAACTTGACTTGTGTAATCAACTTGACACCGTGGGTGTTCCTGCTTGCTTGCTTGTGCAATCCACTTGTCTTGTCTTGCATCATGCCTAGGACGTGACTCCCTGGTTCCCACGGTCAGGGATTCACATTGAATATGGATCAGGCTAATGACTAGATCAAAGTGTAGTTCATGGAGAATTTCCAGTCACAGGCAATCTTGTTATCTGGGCGCTCTTAATTGGACTTGTAGCTTGCCGACGAGTAGAGCACATTTCTAGCACACCGTCGCGTGTTGCACCCTCTAAGTCACTTAAGGGTACATTTGTCTCCCGGGCGATGTACCCACCTATAACTCTCAACCCGCAGAAGGATAACTGGATAGTCTGCAGGGCTTGGGACTGGAATTCTCACTTGCATCTTGTTAGTAATTAGGCTTGTGATAACCCTAGTTAGTTAAGTAGTAAGCCGTAGTACTTGCTTGGCCGTGATTGATTGGATGGAGTCTAGTCCCGCTTGTCCTGTCCTGATCCTGTACAAGGTTATGACATGACATGACTACTCGTGCTTTACCTTAATCATGATTAATTACAGGTCCAGATTTCTTGTATTTTATCTTGCCGATAAATGGTGGGAGAAACCAAGTTCCGTTCAGACGAAGGGTTACAACCCCGGTCCTTGTTTGGTTTACGGGTTGTAACCTGGTTATCTGAAGAGTCCCATGGTTATCTCATCGTATATCATCTGCCAGGTTTCTCCTTAATAATTGTCTTTATTATGTAATTATTTTCTTATGTTCTGATATGCTGGCTTTTGTTCTTATGTTGTGGCCTCCTTTGTGGCACTTGCTCTTTCTGGGGTTTGACCCAGCTGGTTTTGTGTGGCCAATTTTGGAGCAGCACCCGAGGATCTACCGAACCTCCAGCCCGATGGTGGCAACTAGAAGAAACCCGGGCTACGAGTGGGTTTTCTATTTTGTTTCGCTTACTCTATTGTAAATTTATTCTTTTGAGGCGTTTAGCCGACGAGCACCTGTTAGCTCGATGCACTTTACTTACTGTCTGCCTACGGGCTGTAAACATGATTAACAAATCCTAGGGTTGATCATGTATGACTTAACTCTTGCTAGTCCTAGCATTTTGTACGACTAGCTTCATGATCAGCTGATATGTAATATTTGGGACGCCTTATTATTGTATATTTAATGATCATACATCTTGCGACTTTTACTTACTTGTGGTGATTGAGACACTAGGCTTGTTCATGACCATAAGAGACTGTTGGCTTGTAGAAAACCCTCACATATCTAGACAGCCGTGACCGTATAGCGAGGTGGATGCCATTTCGATATACGTAGCTGGCTATGTGCACCCCCGCTCTTCAGTATTCTGGTTCTGGGGTATGACAACACCAAAATCACAATAAATATAATAACTTATTGAAACTGATCGATCTAGCATACATTGTGATCTTAGTGATCACTGAAAACCTGGGATACATGTTTCATGTCATGAAAATGTAAATGAGGCCCATACCTTCTTTGAGCAAGTTGTACTTTCATAGAAAACTTGGCCAATGTAATGCGATGCAACCTACTATCGATGAGGCTTCAGTCCACCGCCAGGTTTGCTCAAAATCACAAATCTCGCTCCCACTGATTCTGTAACATCCACTTTTCTAAAATGAGGGTAATTTTAAAATTTTGTAATTATAATCATTTAATAATGATATTTAAACCATGTTATGATTTTTGGTAATTTTTTAATTATTTTAAAACTATTTAAAATGTTGAATTGTGATTTTGATGGTTAACTAGTGTAACCCTAGAGACTGCATGACCTAGAGACTAACCATGACCATGGGGACCTAACCATGTGATTAGGATGACTAATTGTGACTTTTAGCCTAAGGATATTTTGGTCATTTTTGACTTATTAATGAAATGAATTTTGATTAATTAGTATTGTGCTAATTGAATTATTAGAGACTAACCAAGTTTTGACTAAACCTAGATGTTAATGATGCTCATGGAGGTTTAGTTAGAAGGTTAGAGACTTAATGGTTAAGTTAGATTAACAATATCTAGATATTTCATAGTAAGATATTACTCTTAGGATATTTGTGGAAAAGTTAGCCAATGACTAGTTGAACCAATAGGAGAGCTTGGAATTAGGTGGACAACTTTTAGCCACTCATCTTGACCTAAAACCTAATCCTAATTAATCAATGGCAGCCATCAAACACCCCCTCCCCCTTCCTATAAAGTCTCATTAACAAAGCCCCTTGCCTCTTTTTACACTTTCTTAGAACCCTAGAAATTCCTCTCCAAATTCCTTCCCTTAATATCCAAATCAAGCCCAAATTGGCCCTAATCAATTGCATCATAACCCTCTACCATAGTGGGAGCTAGTAGGGACTTGCTAGCTAGGATTGGAATCGCTTTGATCGATTGAAATTCAAAGGAGAACCCTCAACCTCACATTTCTTATTGAGAATCATTCTCAATAGGTAAATCCCATGAAACTCTTGTAAAATTGTGTTTTATTTTCATAGATGCATGCATATAGGTATACCCTAGCTGTAGGGATAGTTTGGTGCTAGGTAGTGTCCATTTTGTGTCCGTATCGGACACGTATCAGTAATTTTAACAACGTGTTCGATGAAATGTTTGTGAGAATTAAAAGGTATTAATCTCAGAAACTAATTGAATGGAGAATTAGGTTTTTAATTGTAGATCACAATTCTACTTGACCGAGTCGAGTTTAGTATGCTTTTCGTGTCCAAATTGGACACACACCGTGCGTGCGCTGACCCGCTCAGTGTCCTGCTATCCGTTCTGCACTGTGGACACGACACGCCACGTGGCAGCCTGCCACTTGGCATGGACCAAGGGGCAGTATCTGACAACACCCCCATTGAGTCTTGTATCATCTTGTGTTGTGTCGGGGGAGAAATCCTACGCGCATGGGTTTTGTACACAAACTGTGCGCACAGAATTTGCTATCTGATACGGGCTTCCCGTATGGACACGGCGACACTTGGGCTCGTGTCAGGGTCCTAGGCATGAAGCCCTATGTGGGGAGAACCTAGGTACAGAAGCACGTGTCCTGAATTGGCTCATGTCGTGTGCACGAGGACACGGCACGCATGCACGAGCCTGTGCACGAATTGTGCACCACAGGGTTTCCTGTCTGTGTTTTGATGCACTTGGACACTTCATGTCCACTCTAGTGGACACATATGGCATTCCCTAGACACATGACACATAGTTAACACACTTATATACCTGTTTGTAAATTTGAATGGTTGAAATTGGGTTTTCGAAATATGAAGTTATGTATCAGTGTTTTAGTTCAGTCGGGTTTGATATGAAACTGACAGTGAATTTATGAACCCATTTCCTTGATTTTGAATTCTAATTTAGTTTGGGATTTAAGGTGGTGTATACATATATGTTAGTTACTTGTTAAAATTTATTTGGTTATGAGAATTGGGTTAATTTCACTGATTAGTGTAATATCTAAAATCAGTAAACTGAAATAGGTTGTCATTTCTGAACTATCACTACATGTCATATGTTGATTCTAATGTTAAATGTTAACTAAGATTCTAATGGCTAAGAGAAAACTGGTTTCAATTGGACTGAAAACTGAAATGAGATTTATGTTGAATGTGGACCTGAGAATGAAATCAGTCACTACCTGAGAATGAAATCAGGTTTACATATATGATTTTTGGGATTCTTCAATGGCTTTGTCACTACCTGAGAATGGTATAGATATATGTGAATGGGGTTTTGATTTCTAATATTGAATGTGTTAAAACCTGAGATTCAGTGAAGTTGATTTGAGATTCACTGATTAAATGGTTAACTGAGATTCACATGTGATTGAATGGGATTTGGGTTCGAAATGATATCTGAAAACTGTGATTTAAGGGTTAATTGAAAACTAAAATTTCATATGTTGTTTACTGAGATTAAGTGAATGAAAACCTGAGATTGAAATCATAATTTAGATTGGGTTTTGATTTTCTGAATTGAACTAATGTAATAACCTGAGTTTAAGTTGAATGAAACCTAGAATTTAATGTGGGTGACTGAGATTAAGGGTTAGTGTTAACTGATTGTGAGATAATTTAGTTAAGCTAACTGTTAACCATGCCATGTACTCTTAAAACCCTTACTTGTATTCCATAGTCCAAACACACACACACACATTTCACTTTCTAAATTTCCTTCTTCTTTCTTCAATATATATGTATATGTATGTTCATATACATATAGCTTCCTACATATTTATATACATATTGAATATGTAAGTGATACCTATATGTGCAATATAGTGTATAGATATTATAATTGAGTATTGTATAAGTAGGGTTGTATTGGTAATGGTGTATAGGCCTAGAGGTAGTGTTGACCTAAGTTGACTAAACCTAGCTAGTTGATTTCAATTGACCTAGTTTACTTAGAGTTGACCAAACCTAGAGTTGACCCAGTTTGACTAGATGTTGACTTTGGTTGACCCAGAGTTGACCAAGTTTGACTTTGACCTAGAATGACCTAAAAATTATGTAGATCGCATTACAAACTTCATTTACCTTATGTTAAACACATTGTGACCTGTGTTGCTCTAAAATAGGACTCATCTACTCTGCCTGGACATCTACACTTACTAGATACTCATGATATTAGGTGAGTACATTCTCTGACCGTTTCATACTTGCTAGAACTTATATTCCTGCTCTAGATTTACTTTACTTGTATGCTGTCACGTTGGTAACACGGATTGGTACTATATGGATCTTTTCATGAGATGTTATCCCCCTCAGGAGCATCAGGTACTTCATGTCTTGTGCGTTTTACTTACATCATGTATCGTCATACTTCACTATTCATGCTCACTCTGGAGTTTCATGTACTCTCATATTCACAGAGCCCCCATGAATCAATTTTACGTGTGCTCTCATCTGTGAGGCAGTGAAATCTTGAATCTTAACGTAACATGTCTGGATTCTTGTGTATTGATTGGGGCTGGAGGAGTAGAAATAGCATGTGAATAATTCCAAGTAGTATAATCATGAATCATCTCTCTTGAATCACCTCCACCTGTTCACATGTCTAGCTTGTACTCTGATTCACTAGTCACTGATAGTTCTCTACTTATAGTAGATATTTCCATTATAGTTCTCTCTTTTACTTCATGTACATTCCTTCAGTTATTCATATATCGTACTCTATTGTATGTTTATTTTCTTCTGACATGATATGAACTGCGTGAGATGTATTGTGCTCGCTCCTGTCCTGATTGGACTTGTTGATATATTACAGAGGATGAGGATGAGGCTTACTGCACTACCTATTATGGAGCAGCCCTAGACGACACTTGCGAGTTGGACTCCCAGGAGGACCCAGCTCTAGCTGATGTTATCACCCCTACTGCCTAGACTAGTTTAGTTAGGCTTTATCTTACTTATGTTGTCATTTGGGATTGAGTTGTATTATGTCTGTTATTGTGTCGTTTAGACACTTAGACTTATTTTCCTTTCTGTTTGTACTTCCTTTGAGATTTCATATTTATGACATCGTTCTATTTTCTATCTTAGATGTGATTGAGACTGTATTCTGTATTGTCACCTCCACTCGGAGTGTATATAATGTACAGGTACCTTATATTGTTAGATGTTGTGACCTAGGACAGCGTTCTACGCCGACACTGTGGCGTAGGCTGGACGTATCCACTTCTCGTGCCCTTACTCTAGGGTGCGGGTCGTGATAGATTCTTTCAAAGGGAGCATAAGTTGAGGTAATTCTAACTTGCTTATGTGGAATTGATCTAGTTCTTGAAATATATGACTAGTCTTCTTGGATGGAATCTACATATGTTAGCAGGGTTAACTTTAAGAATGAACTAAAATTATATGCTAATCATATTTAGACCATCAAGTTGACAATATGTAGAAGACACCTTGGTGCTCCTTGCATGTAATCTTTGTATTTAATGTTAGATGGAAGGTCACTGGATGGCCTACTTCCCTCACCTCATCATTGACTCCAAAAAAGATAATAAGAGTACAGTCATGGCTCTTAATGAGGTTCTGAAAAGAGAAAGAATAAGAAGAAAAGAAGCATGAAGAGTGAAAAGAGAAGAGATGAATGAATGAATAAATGAATGCAGGTGTAGGTTTATATAAACCCTCAAAATGAATCTTACCCATTGATAGAAAGATCCAATGCACAAGATTAAACTATAAAGGCAAAATCAGCTACTAACTGGCCAAAAATAAGGGACTAGTACATAAACAATAGATCAACGGTGTATCATTATATGCATGGATTATACGTAATACCATAGGTAAATACATGTTGTAGTCTACATGTTAGTTTGTTATATCAAGAAATCCATGAAGTCATTATTAGTTACATAAGTCTCTTAATTTCTCTACAAGTATGTAGATATCTCATGAGCGATATAGTGGTGCTATAACTGAGACACACAACCAAGAAAACCATAAAAGACAATAAATCTAATACTATTGATACAAAATGGTATCGATAACCATAATCACATACGAGATCAAATTACCATAAATTGCTATATATGAAAACTCAATACGTTACTCACGAGTCACGCATATGCATATAAAAGTACATGTACTTAAAAACATGTATTACACTAGGTATTGTAATCAATGTGGGAAAAAAAAGACTATAAAGAGAAAGCATAAAGATAAATAATTGATTTTAACATCATTATGTATAAAAGGGTACAATTTAGCTTACTTTTTAGAAGAACAACCATGTATGAATTATAACATGGGTTTTGACTCAAAGGGGTCCGCTTCTCTTACAAAAGGACTCAACTATTGGGTTACATTGAGCTTGATGTGATTGTGTCTACAATTGATTTTGCATTTACTTTAATTTTTGAAGCTTAGTTACTAAATATCCTATTGTACTAACTTTGTCCTATATATAATACAATATAGGTGTCGCTTTTGGCTTATTGACAAGCAAAATGAATCTAGCTCGTAACTTCTTTTATTTCTTCGTACATATAAAAGGAATAACAAAATCCTACCATGTTCCTATTAAGAACATAAACATTTCTTTTTGTCACAAATTAATGATTTACATCATACTGCAAAAAAGAAGAAGTATAGGGGCTATTAAATATTTTTAAGTGATTCAACTTGTGATTTTCCTTTTGGTCCCCGCTGCCTGATATAGAGACGATATTGGTCAAATGTCATGGCTTGATAGAGTGCAGGTTTCTCTAACGTCACGAGCTCCGATACCGGGGCCAACGGAAGGTCGCTCTTCGGGTTGTAGAAAAAGGCGATAGAGAGTCGCTCCATATGTGAGTTCACCATAACTCTATGTTCAACACTCTTGTAAGTTGCATTGCTCAATATCTGATAAGAAGTTGTTACATAGACATTATATATTTCTTACTTCTAGCTGTAAAGCATAATTTGCAGAAGTGACATGATTTATTCTATGATAATATCTATAGTTACCAATTTGTTCAAATTTTTTTGTGGACAAGTTTTACATGACAAATAAGAAAATATATATATTAAACACTATGTTTATCTTTACTAGTGAAAGATTTAAGCATACTACCTTTACGCTCTTTATTAGCGTGGTTTAAATAGTGAAAATGCTACTAGATCACTAAAATCATAACTTAACGTAGAAAGGATGTAAAAACATGCAATATATTAAAATAATATAAAGATTGAATTAATGTGGATTGTCAACATCTTTATCATGGTACAAGAGCAACATTCCCATATCTCCAAAGCATCAAAGACGGTATTAACACACAAACTTAAGTTGGGAGAAACATAACCTCCATCCATATTCAAACTTGTAGGTGAATGACATCAATCCACAACCTTCACAAAAGAAAAATCTGGTTGTTGATATTACTATTGTAGGAATATACACATCTAAAGAGAAGCGATTAATTTTTTTACTTCTGGTTTAAAATTGAAGATATTTGTATTGAACTTTCTTAGTAGTTGTAAGCTATTGCAAAAACGTCTAAGCTATTGCATGTTTGAAATACATGACTACTATACTATTCCATGTAGAAGCATCATTCATATGGGCTAATTTCTCAAACATACATTTATCAACTAGTGAATTACATGTTATCAAACATTGTTTCTATGGTGTAAAATATAATATGTTCAATGGTGTTGATGAAACATGAAGGAAGGTTCCAGATCTTAGTCATGTGCCAAGTATCTTATAATATTAATCGAGGAAGGAGGCATGAAGGATGTTACCCTCCCAGTCCATTAACAATCTATTTATCTCTCATATGATTTTTTTTTACAATTTTATCCTATCCTCGTGTTCATTTCTTTTCTAGTTGGAACTCCATGATGATTTCCTCCCTTCATGATTGATATCATTGATGTAAAGGATTGCATATGTGCCTCCATGATAAAGAATAGAATGGGTCAAGAAGAATTTGACATGATTGAATTGTACACCATGTACTTTGTAATACTCAAGTATCCACATCTTTATTATTTTGATTGTTGAGTGTCCTAGTTCTCTTCCAAACATGGGTGCCCTTTGATAATGTTAACATTCCTTAGAACATAAGAATTTCTCGTGGAGCATTTGAGATATTTTGGCACTCCTTCACATGATGATATTCCATCAACTTAGTATGCCTCTACGTACTAGTGAATCTATTAGAAAATTGTTTACTAATTAATTCAAGGAACACCAAAGATAGTTATGCAATAAATAATCTAGAGCATTAAGATTATGTCATTTCTTATCCTGTAAGAACGTATGAAGTTAAAAAGAACATGTCCGATGATCACCATTTTATCATAATATTGTAATGCCAATGATCTTCAACTTCATTTGGAGCATCTTGAAACTCTTGAGAAATAGGAATCTCATTCGAACAATGAGGTTTCATAGAAAGGTAGTATATCTTGAGTACTTTTCTTATTGTTAGATATTGGTTTTACATTTGTTCTCATATCCATCGTCCATAATGTTTAGCAATGGAGTTATCTTGGAATAGATGTTAAGCACAACATTACTGCCTAAGTAACACTAATGTATAGCGCTTAGTTCCATTTGGTACATGGATTAGGATATTGTTGGGGATTCGATATTACTAGGAATAAAACTCTCGGGCATCAAATTGATTGGAAATTTGTATTAACATGTTTCATAAGTATATAATATTCGCCAAACATATAATATATATATATATATATATATATATATATATATATATATATATATATATATATATAAGATGATATATATGTCGGGTATTCCTTTATAATATTAGTTCGTTAATATGGTAGATCGACAACCAAAATGCAACGTATATAATCTCAACGTGAGACATGTTTTTTAGTTTTAACAAAAAAAAATGTTTTCATGATCTGATCCAGACCCAACCATTAGAGTTGACTCGGATGCGGATCCCAACACAAAGAATTCGATTGATAACCACTTTCGTGAGTCTAACCATGTGTATTTGTCAAACGATGCAAAGATTCAATGAGGCATTACATTTATGATCTTATAACTCTTTCAAATGGCATGGATTATATGCCACACATTTGATGACAACTATGTTGTCTACTACTGATTGAATCACCAAGGTTAGGGCTTTGGATCCAATCCGAATTAGAATCCAATCCAGATTAGAATTCTTTTGGTATGATTCAATCAAATCAAGATCCTACTTAAAATATGATAATTGACTAGTTTCCTTTATATCAAATATATATATAATTAATATGATACAAAATCTTAATCTAGTTGGGGTTGATGAATTCCCAAAATTAATTGGGAGTTGCGAAAGTCATGCTCTAATTGGTTAATTTGCTAGCACAAAATCAATTAACTTTAGTAAATAAATTAGCTTATTGAAATTGAGTCTAAATCAAGATTCTTCTCCATGTAGTAATGATATAGTATAATAGTTCAAGAGTTTGCACATTCTTCTGATTTATCTCTATAGTCCCTTCTCCATATAGGATTACTATCATAATTCTTCATGGAGAAGATTTTGACAGTTTCGTCTTGTCGACTATTCTATATTTATATTTATACAATTCATTTGTCTTCCACATACAATAAAAGAAATTTTATTACTCTTGGTCATCCTCTTATATACACATGTTCTATCCATATTAATATGGTAAAGTAAAACTATTTGGATGTTTATAAAAAATGATGGTCTATCTCCAACAAGCTCACTTATGTCTATAATAGACATTTGCAACTTGCATACAAGCTCTCATCGACGGTAAATGAGTGGAATAATATACCTCTTCCTATCTATATGGAACGCCATTTTATAGTCAACATATATAGTAGCTGTCAAAAAAATCGAGTGGACTAAAACTCAAACTTGTGTATTGGGCCGACCCAGTCCGGACATAAGAGTTCCTAAAGCCAAACCCAGACCAGTTCAATACCCAAAAAAATAAGGCTTGGTTTAACTAGTCTAGGGCTGGACAGGTCCCAGGTAGGCCCGATTTATTTTGAAAAAACAAAAATAAAAAATATTGGACTTTTCTTAGGGTGGGGTGGGATGGGGGCTATGGGCTTTGGGTCTTCCATATATTATATAAAGTAGTAAATAAACTTTATTTAATTGATAAATTTTTAATATATACTATTCTCGTTACATAAGCATTTGTTGATATGACTTATGTTTGGGTTTCTGCTTTCAATCTCTCTTCAAGATTCATTTGTGATACCACAAAAAAGCTTGCAGAGAGGCTGAAAACAAAAGCATAAAACATAAGTCGCATCAAAAAAATATAAAATATCTATCTAATAATAAATATATTGAAAAATGATACATAATACTTATGATTAATGATAAATAAATAAATTTATTTTAAGAAGATGCAAGATACTAGATACAATTGTCGAGATGCCTAGATAGTTTTCTATGTCATAGTTAGGTTTCCATTGAATTTTTTCCACAATGCATGCATTCAACAAGAGTTGCATACAAGTGTATTCTTTCGATATCATACTCATTATAAACTTCGCTAAAATGCTGCCAAACTTTTTTATCTCATCCAATATTAGATTCATTCTTCTTCCTAGCCTATTGTCCATTGTGGTTGCACGGGTTGAGGTCCTTATAACCATGATGTTGCGGTGCGGGTTGAGGCCCTTGTACCATCTAAGGTTGCAGTATGGATTGAGGTTGCTAATCTTGCGGTTGTTATGGTGGTTGTTCATTTTCCATGACCGCAAAAAAAAATATTTCACTGAATAGAACACGATATTGCTTGTAAGTAGTAGAAGAGGAATAATTTTTTTGTGATAAATTTAGATGAATTAAGTCATATATTTAAATTTTTTTGCGACAATGACCATTAATATTCTTAGATGGCTATTATATAATATTTTAGTCATTTTAACAAAAATATTCCTTATTAATGTTCACAATGACTAGAAAATAGGGATATTTTTTAAAAATACCCCCATAAAACACAAATATGGTTGTTGGGGGGAATTTATCAAAATACCCCAACATTTTACTAGTTGTTAAAGGGGGAGGGGGAGGGGGAGGGTAACCATAAAATAATTTAACAGTATGGTGGGCCCTAGGGGATAACCAGGTGAAACTGGTATGGGATCGTGCATGATCAGGTTACTATCTGTGTCGGCCGAGCCAGATTGGGCCGACTAGATGTTTGGAGGTAGACCTGGCTTTGACTGGTTAGGGAGCCCGATCGGTCCGGGTATGGATAGTAAACCCAGCCCAAAATCAGATGAAGAGTCGACCGAGCCAAGCTAGTCTATTGGCCGGACTCAGGCCAGGATTTAAGCCGCCCGGCCCAATACACACCTTGAACTAAAGCCTCATTAGAAAAAGTTTTGTCAAAGTCAAATCTTATTGTAACATTTATCTTTAGATTTTTGTTATAGATTTATGGTTGACCATCGTAGATTTCTCTTCCTTTCGAGATGCATTTGCAATAGACATATATGACACATTTGGGTACAAGAACTAAACTATTTGTTGGTGTATACGGATTTCGTTCTATATTTCATGGTGTTAGTCTAATTCTTTCATATAATTTTTTCATGGATTATTGATTTCTAACGATCATGACACAAATTGTTGGTCAAAATACTGTAAAATGATGTCAACCCATCAAAAGATAACAAACCCCCATATCACACAAGCACCAAACAAATCAATCACTGTATATATTCGATGACTATGTCATCTGGACAAATCTCAATCTAATATTCCAATAATACAAGATTGAAATACTATATGTTAAACCCTTTGCCCCAAGTTCAACCTCTCACCAATATCAAGAAAGAAGAAAAAGATACACAATAAACTTACGCACCCAATTGTAAGCTCTCTAAAAAATTTATTAGATTTAATTAGAGCGATTAGGAATTTAATATGATTAATTATGATTTTTTAAGTAATTAATAATTTCCCACTTTTATTTTTGATTATTGTCAACACGTTACCGTGACTTTCAAATTAGGAGCACAAGACTAATCATTTTTTCCAAACCAACCTGTCATACATGATCTATCGAGACACTCTACACCCATGACCTTCGTGTCCCACTTAGACACACCATCTTGTGCTCCATTTTTATCGTACAACTTTTCGGACATTTGACCCAATGTCGATTTATCCTACTGAGTATTTACTTCCAACTTGAATTGGAGATGCCATTTTGACCAAACATGTCGACCCAAGATATGGACACAGACTATTTTGAGCCTACTACACACATGCCACTTGTGTCCCATCCAATGAGTCCCCGTGTACTATTTATTTATCCAAATAAATGGCTAATTTAAGTCATTTTAATCCTTAAGACTCAATTAGGCCCATTTGACAACCCAACTCAATTGGACCCCACACAAGCACCATAACATCCCCCTAATCCAAACACCCAAACACAAACCAACTATCCCTACATAACACCAAACAATACATGTCACATTACCATACTCTCTCTCTCTCTCAAACACCCATATACTCACCATACTCCCCGCCCTATTTTTCAAACACCCATACATACCCTCTCTCTCTCTCTACTCACAGCCTTCCTCCTATCCTCTTAATCTGACAACACCACTCCACACCATCATCTACATCTCACACCAGCCACCACCCCCCTCTTCACTTTCTCTCCTCCTTACCATCCTCTCCATCCTCTCCATCATCATCCCCAACTCCTTATCTCTCCAGCCACAACCGAGTAACCCCACCACCTCCATCATCCTCATCTTCTTTCCCTCATCCTCCTTACCTTCATCATCTCCACCATCCACGTTCTCAGCATCTCCTCCCCCGGTCGAGCAACCATTGCTTACTCGAGCTGTAGTTGCTGCCACTACGTGCTGCTGCTACAGTCGCTTGGCCACCACTATCGCACCACCAGCGGCTGTCGTACGCCACCAGGGCTGGCCACAACCCCCTCTTCCCGGCGAACTCAGGGCGACACCCCCCTCGTCGCCAGGTCGAAGAGCAGCCGCACGCGCGCCTTTGCAAACTGCTGTGCATCCGCTGCTGCCGCACGCTCCCTGTGCTACCGCGGCCACCATCGACCTCTCCCTAGGCCGGTAACCCTCCAGGCAGGGAGGCGCCACCGGTAGCGGCTCCCATCGACCCTTCGAAGTCGAGTGTGACGTCCCCGTCATTGACGACTTTTCGACGTTCCCTGGGACGAGTTTTACCGTGCCGTAGCCATGCCAGCCCCTCACGGCGGCCCTCGCTGTCGTGGCGAGCCTACGACAGAGGTGAATCTCTTCCCTTCCTCTTCCATGCATGTTATATATTTATATAATATATATTATATATATATATATATATATATTATATTTTTTTTTTATTATATATATATAAATTGTATATATCTATGTGTACCCGAATGTATATATACTCGTATATATATTCCTAATACATTTTCTTATATATATTATATTCTTGTATATATATATATATATATATATATATATATATATTATATATATATAATATATATAATATATATATATATATTACATAATTATATATATGGAATATAGTATATAAGTTGTTATATATATATATATATATATATATATATATATAATATATATAATATATATATATATATATATATTAATATATATATATATATATATAGATATATATATATAGATAATATTATAATAATTTTATATTATTAATATACTATATTATATATATATATTATATATATATATATATATATATAATATATAATATAATATATATATATAATTATATAATTATAATATATTTATATATAGATATATATTTATTAATATATATTAATATATTATATATATATTATATATATATATATATATCTATATATATATATATAATATATATATAAATATATATATATATATATATATATAGTTTTCGCATGGGTATGTATAAACATTTCTGTATATATATGTTTTTCCGTATAGATGTTTAATATATATATATTATAAATATATATATTATATATATATATATATATAATATTATTTATTTATTTATTTATTTATTTATTTTTTTTTGTTTCGAATATATAATATATACAAATTTGTATATATTTTTTCGTATAAAGATTACTATATGCAAGGTAATGCCTATATATGTTATATATTTCTAATATATATATCTAAAAGTTGTAATATATGCTCTAGAGATACTCTTGTGTATTTATATATAAAATAGGACTTGTGTATATATAATTTCTATGCTTATACATATATGCTTCTAATGTGCACACTTGTGGATATGCTCCTGTACTTGTTGATATATGTCCCTAACATATATGAAGAGTTGTATGTGCACTTCATTGGATAATATAATTTAGTATTGAATGAGACATCTAGTATAGATAAGGTACCCTCTACTTTGTGTATGAATATATGTGTGGTCCTGAATGTTCATTTAGCATATCGTGAGCCTTGGTTGTGTGATTGTAGGTCTCTTGGACGGTGTGATCGAGACAGGAGGGACCGGAGCACTACTTGCACATTTCGGGATTGAAGGAAAGTATACATTGCCTTGCATTACTGTTTTACATATACATCGTTATACTTGTTAGCGTAGACTTGGTTGGTAGAGACCGAAAATTATCTCGGGCATAGTCGATGATGGCATCGACACTTAGGGCTACCCACTTGACCTAGCAGTAGGTGACATGCCCTTAGTTCAGGAGTTGTTGTTACAACTCCCTTGACCATGACACGTGTTTCAACACGGCACTGAGTGAGAGCAGATCATGGCACGCGTTGTCGTCCTCGACTGGCCATCGGTGCGAGTGGCTCATGTGACGGCACATATAGGGTAGTGATGGTTCTAGATAGCTGACTCTTCATAGAGAGCAGATGTTTGGGTCGTGGATGCGACTTGTACATCACAGGACGGGGAAGACAACCAGTAGGCGTATGGATAGACTGTTACTTTATTCTAGCCTCAATGATACCCGGTTATGGGCATGGATACCGGTTATGGGCCATACACTCACTAGGGGATACATCCGACAGCTGCCACTAGCTGCGAGCTAGGTACGGTCGGGAGGTATACTAGTGTTTGTATGTTTATATCAGCTCGTGATCCGACGTCGGCTCATGCTCCGATTCCATTCCCTTATCTACCCACCTATACGTTCTGAAGTTGTCTTTATATGCATTCACTTAGACTGGTTAACACCCCTTATGTTATTATCAGTATTTACTTTATGGCATATTTCTATTTGTATCTGCTATGTCTCCTGAGGACCTGGTTCATTTCCAGATCCCGACTAGCACACATACTCGACGATCTACTTGTTGCGGCGGAAGACTTGCTAAGGATACGAGGTCTACCCTGAGGCATTTCCTTGACCTCGGTATGCTTCTACTTGGACTGAGAGTTTCTTATCTAGTTAGTTGATACTCTTAGTTAGTTATCTTCCATTTAGTACTTTCATTTTGATGTACTGTGGAATTGTTTCCACCAGACTTGTATTTTCTTTCAGTTGTATTTGGACATTCTGTTATCAACAGAAATGCATGAACACTGCATTCGATACCATTAGAACCCTTATGACCATAGTTTAGCAGCTTGACACAAATAGAAATTTTTGACTTAGACATTAGAGACCATTCATATGACATGCCTTAAGGTTCGTACCCCACCAATGAGCTCTCGTATACTATAGAAGAGTGGATCCCCCTATTCTATCGAATCATGTACCATTGTACACCGTTTCCCATTTATTAGAATCAAGGAACGATCCTTGAACTTGATTCATCTTTACGTCATGCCTTATTATCAAGAGTCAAGGTACGATATCACAACTTTAAAATTTTCTAACCTCATCAATCCTAAAAACCGTGTCTTAGCTTCTAGGGTGAGTAATTGTAATCGATTCTAAATTTTAGGAAATTTTTGGGATCACCGGTTGATGAGGTAAATGGTTATGTTAGGAGGATAAATTAGTGACTTGTGAATTCCCCTTTCTATTTAGATCATTTGATGTCCCGGCCACGACTTTATATTCGGAGCACGAGACCAGCCGTTACCTTCCAACAAACTTTACATACAAGACATAGATGACCACTTCATGTAGATATATAATGTCCCACTAGAACACATCCCATTGTACTCTATTTTTGAGATATGACTTTCAGGTCAAAATGACTAGCTATAAACCTTACCATGATACCGATATACTTTCCGACTTCAGTTAGGGACTCGACCTCGACTCAAAATTTTTGACCCAATATACGGTTGTGATCGACCGAAGCCCACTACACATGCCACTAGTATGCCACTCAATGAGTCTTCTTGTGCTACTTAAACAAAAGTCACATATGACGTAAATTGGGCTTAAGGAACCTAATAACCCCACCGACTGACAACTAGCTCAACCACTCGAGTTGAAAACTCATCCTAGGCCTCCTCATCTGGTAGGAATGGTTCATGTAGATTTTGGAATCTTGTCCAGCCAGTGTAGATGGAACCCAAGACTTAATTAATCAAGTTTGGTTCCAAGGGACTTAATAAATCCTTGCTTTATGATGAATACTTCTATCCGATCATTTCTATTACCTCTATTATGATTTTGATATTTGGAAGCACAATATTAACCATTGTCTTCCAGCAAATTCTACCCTCATGAACTGGACAAGCCACTCTGCATACATGACATACATGTCCCACAAACATACATTTTTGTGCTCCAATCCAATTACGCCCCATGTATGCTATAATTTTCTTAAAACAATCATAGGGACCCATTTCCATTCCATTTGGATTATCCATGCAAGTATCAACCCATTCCATTGACCAAATTGAACAACCACGATAAAGCAAGACACATCGCACCTATGACACATGCTTTCCACCCAAGCAAGCGTATGCCTCTCGCACC
The DNA here is from genome assembly GCA_029216955.1 of Iris pallida. Taxonomy (NCBI): domain Eukaryota; kingdom Viridiplantae; phylum Streptophyta; class Magnoliopsida; order Asparagales; family Iridaceae; genus Iris; species Iris pallida. Next base: position 52,961 of record JANAVB010032654.1, read on the forward strand.
ATACCAAACTCTGATCTCGTACCCACTAGTCATATGACTAAGGATTCCGAACACTTACTTAAGCATGTACTATAGTAAGGTCTTCTGCATTTTTATAGATTCCTAACTCTTGGCCATAATCCTTCCTTCCCCTAATTCTTCGAACCCACTTCTTAGTTTCCCATGTTAGACGAGGAAAGAAATCCTTCTGAACTGACACCCCTTAGTATACTCAAACCCAAGGTCCTACCCGCTTGTCAGGAGTATGACCCTAGAGTGACAATGTTTAGTTGCATTCTTTATGGTAGTTATTGATCGGTAATATCATGCCAATATCTAGACCCGCTTAGAAACCGTGACTGTGGTCAAAAAGTAGCCAATATTTTGTGCCTTCCACCCAAATTATTTTTAGAAGTCGTGTACGACGATTTTGCAGGAGTAGCCAACTTTATAAGTTGGGTAGAGGCTTGACCGGTTTGTACCCCATCTTGTAGATTATGACGTCGACAGGATTCCTTTTATTAACTACCACCTACATCTTTTTGGAAACCGATTTATGAATTGTTGCACTCACGATCCCTTCGTATTCAGTCTTACTAGTGATGTTAAGATTATTGTCATATTTTATGAGATTTATTGTATGATTTATATATATTAAAATTTTAATTTCGAGGACGAAATTTTTTTTAAGTTGGGTAGGATGTAAACGCCCTAAATTTTTAGATATTTTCTTTTAAATTTTTACAATATTTTAAAATTTTAGGACTTTTAATGGTAGGTTTTTGTCAAATTTTGGTAGCAAGTAAAGCTACAGCAGGTACATACATAGATGAACTGTACCAAATTATGTATTAAATACTTCAGAAAAATAGTCTTTATATTTTATACTTAGAAGGATTTTATTTAAAGTTAGCAATTTATCCTTATTTAAATTTTTAAGTGCTTTGTTTTTAAATAATGACTGTTGATAATATAGCAAATAGAAAATTTGCTACATTATACGTAGCCAGTATGTATATTTTACATATTATTTATTACAATATTTTTAGGAATATTTTTGAGGTTCTAATGAATTTTCATAGAATTATTTAAAGATTTATAATTGTGGGTATGTGTAAAAAGTTAGAAAAGAAAAAAAAATTTTCCAACAATGGAACAGGCCTTGCACTGTTCCTACACCCTGACCCCGACCTGGGGTTCCCAGCGGAATTCATAAGGAAGCTTTCCCTGCAGATTGATTCTATTGAATCATTCACAAAAAAAAAGGAAGGAAGGACTCGGGCCACTGGTCCCCGAAGGGAACAGTAGATGATAGCCAGCAAGCCCACGAGAAAAGTCCCCAGGCCCGATCTCTTATATAGCGCAGTAGCTATATATGAGCATCGCATATGCGAGACCACCCACGAAACCCTAGCAACCCACCTCACCGACCTCAAGGAGAGACTCTACCGTGACTCGTGCTCTACGGGCCCATTCCGCCGACGCCCGGCCGACCGCTGGACAGAGCCGCGCGCAGCAGCGGCGGAGGACATCCGCTTGAACAGAGCCTGTGTTCTCTGACCGCAGCCAGGTACCCCCTACGCACCAATTTCTCTTACATACTAGGTCGTTTTGAATTCGTAAGTCTCTACAGAGACCTTACATGACCCTCTCAGATTCCACCAAGGGGATTTGAACGCGATAGCGCGACCAGGCCAAAAAATCGACGTGAAGTCGGGGAAAAACTGTCCAAAGACGGCACCCAAAAATAGTCCCAACCTACATATTGGAAGAGAGATTTTGGACAGGATAATATAAATTTTTGAAAACTGTTTGTATAGCATAGACAACCTATAGAGGATCGAATCTCAACTTTTAGTTTTTTTTTTTCATGGATGAAATTGTGGTTAAATCAGTTTCAAAGTTGTAGGAAAAACTAGTTTTAGAACTTGAAAATTTCAATAAAATTTCTCGATACGGCGTGCGTCCCGACAAATCGGGCGACGTGGTCGCGCACTATACGCATCGAAAAGCGCGTATGGATGTTGTCGACGTGTGGGAACTGACGGAACTCAATTTCGTGCGTGTGCGCGACGAAATCAGTACGTATCTGTCGAGATACCCCCGTATCGACTTTTGCAAACTTGACCATAACTTCGTGCACGTTCGTCGGATCAACGTGAAACTTGCGCCAGCAGGACCGTATCATTTTTTGGTCCTGTATACCAAGTTTGGTCCGATTCTGAGAAGGTCGATTGGAACGCCTATTTGGCGGCCCGCGACCCGCTCCAACGAGCGAATTTGTGCACGGCTCATCGGAATCCAAAATTGGACATACGTTGAGTTTATCTCCTCAAACCGGACCCGTAGACTATAGTTTGACGACTTTAGAGACCGTAGTTACTGGCACGCATTTCGGTGCAAAGCGGGTCCAACGGCGGACATCGTTTTGACCCAAAATTACGAAATTGCCCATGTTCCAGAATTTGACTTTTGGACAGGCGTTTCCTAGGCATATCTTTTATTCCAAACTCGTTCGTGATGTTTGTTTCAGCATCCGGAGCTTCTTGTGGATTTTGACTTTCGTGTTGACGATTCTGATTGTTGGATTTTGCTGCTTCTCGTACCACCCGCAGGCAAGATACCTTGCCTTATTTACTGTTCATAATTAGATGCACCATTATTTAATTATTTACTGCATATTTTATTATTTGTTCTCAGTTGGATCCAGTACTTGCTATTTGTTCACTTTATTTTGTTTCGGTTATTTTTTCTTCTTGTCTTTTGTATGCATATGGACCTAGTCTTAGTGAACTACCTTCTGTTAGGGACCTTGGGTGGGAGAAGACAGTTAAATGTATGGGCTACCCAAATCCAAAAGTTGTAGTAACTGCGTACCACGGTAGTCGAGTCGCGAGGGTCACTAGCCTCGAGCTATGTGGACTGATGGGTCACGTGGGCCGCTAGCCTCGAGTTATGCCGGCTGATAGTATTGGTACTTGACGTGTGCGTGTTGAGAGTTGTTACATTGTCCTGGGGGAGTCAGCCTTCACCTGCCCATACATCGATATGTCTTCTAAATTGCCTACTAGAAAGGTTAGGAGACCTTAGTAAATTTCATGTTCCAATCATGTCATGGAAAATGTCACATCGCGGAATAGTAAGTTACCCCTTATCCTCGTTTGGTTGTAGGGGTAGCCTACTGTATCGATGATGGGATATTGAGCCATGTTATGGTTTGGACACTTTTACTTTATTTTTTTTGGTGCATTTATATTCAGTTCATGTGGCATGTTCTTCCTGTATCTTGTTACGTCCCTCTGAGGACCTGGTTATCTCTCCAGGTGTGTGTGCTTCTGTGATATTGCAGGTATTCTAGTCGAGGTCGTGATCTTCTCCATCCCTTCGAAGATGATTGCACTTGACTAGTCTTGTTATATCATATTTCTTCTTGTACCTTTTCTTTGAGATAGTTGGTAGTGGACTTTGTCTCCACCCAACGTATTGTGCAAAGACTTATTACAGTTGATTAAATGATATCTTTTATTCTTCATTTGTGGATGAGATTAGGTTACTCTTGGTTTACTGTATTTACAGCTTATGTGTTCATACGAAGTTTCCATATATTGGAGTATATCTCGTATGTATGCAGCTGGCATGTCGATGTACCTAGTACATATTTTGGGACTAGGGCGTTACACATTCAAACTACTCTATCTTTTCTTTTAGTACTTCCTTTATGTTTTCTGTGGATGAGATTAGATGATTGTCTGTGTTGGTTAGTTACTTTTACAACGTAGTACGCCTAAGCGAGTCCATTAAATTGGGCTGCTCACTCTAGGTCGTATCAGCTGGCCAGGTTAGGCCATAATCCTATATATTTAGGAGTGGAACATGACATGGTTTTAGTGGTGGCCCATACAGGTCACAGTTCATCTTTTAGGATATAACCGACGCGAGCCTACATTTAGGATTAGGAATGTAGAGTCTCATCCATAATCTGATTATCGCCTTTGACTTCTGCATCCCTAATCCTATGATTGAAAATCCAACATCTTGCCTATTTCTTGTACTTATTTTATGGAAGTCTTGTCTCTTTCAGATAGATGCATTTGTACAGTAAACGTACGGCTTATGGCGTTGCCCAGGCATCCGACACCGAGCCCAGCGACGATAGGACTCCAGATCCTACGGGAGTCCAGACTACAGGACGAGTTCAGACCGTCCCAATGACCCCGTCCATTCATGTGGGGTTCGTACCACAACCGGCATCGATGCACGAGGAGGGCTATATGTCACAGACGTCGATACGACAGGAGGAGAACCCTTTGCCTCTACCACCTCCCTTCCCTCTTCTGATGCCACAGGGAGCGTACCAGCAGCAGGTGTCCTATGCACCCAATCCTCTCCAGATGCCGCAGGGAGCATACCAGCAGCAGGTGCCCTATGCACCCAATCCTCCCTAGATGCTATAGGGAGTGTACCAGTAGCAGATGCTGTATGCACCTATTCCGTCCCAGATGCCACAGCCGGAGGGACAGCTCTAGATGTTTCAGTTCTTTCCGATGATAATGCAGCAACAGTGGCAACAGACGGAGGCTATGAGGCAGGCTTTGATGACTGCCTTGGAGAGGATGACAGTTCCAGCACCGATACCACCACCAGCCCCAGCACCAGTCCAGTAGGTATGCAGCATTTAGAGTTACCGTCAGATGAACCCAAAGCCCTTCAAGGGGGATGAGAGCCCAGAGGAGATATTAGACTGGATAGCCAGCACGCAGAAGAACTTGGAGGCTTCGCCGCTACCTGCTGACTTATGGATGACTGTCGTGAGGACTCAAATAGAGGGGAATGCCCATCATTAGTGGGATTCGAAGGAGTGTGAAGTCGGCAAGAACAAGACTTGGAAGCAGTTTCTTGAGTATTTTGAGGCGAAGTACTTCCCAGTTACCATCCAAGATGCTCTCTACGATCAGTTCATCCACCTCAAGCAGGAGAACATGACCGTAGACGAGTATGACACAGAGTTCAGTCGTCTCAGCCGGTTCGACACACTACTGATACCAGATGAGAGGGAGAAGGCCCGAGGTTCCATCATGGCCTGACGAAGGAGCTTCAGAGGTATACGAGCACACAGTCAAGGACTACCTATGAGGAGGTGTTAGCTGAGGCCAGAGTCTAGGAAGCTATCAACCGGGATCCGTTGAGCACGAGGCGCCCTACTCAGACAGCTGCACCAGCCAGAGTTCAGATGGAAGGCCCGACCAGATGCCCGGGGACCCATCATCAGCGGTAGAGAGCCGCCCCGTACCAGCAGAGGGAGCTTCCGACTTGTCACTACTGTAGCAAGAAGGGATACATTCAGAAGGAGTGCAGAAAGAGGCTCAACCAGTACTTGAGGTATGGATTGGGATAGCATCAGGCCATGGACCCACAGCGCAATGACAGAGCTCAGCAGTTGGCCCCCAAGCCAGCTCCCCCAAGACCCAGGCGACCAACATAAGCGACTGCAGCCCAGCGAGAACCAGGATATCAGCGGGGACCATTGCCCCCACAGGAGGTACAGTACCATCAGCAGACAGGCCCAGGAGAGGACAGGTCTTTGCTATGGAACCGAAGCAGGATGAGCCAGGGGAGTGGCGATCACAAGTACTATCTTAGTTATATCTTTGCCTGCTGTTGCACTGTTCGATTCCGGAGCCACTATGTCTTTCATATCTAGTAGTTCGTTGCTATACACAAAGTAGCCACCTTGACCTTATCCAAGAGTTGGAGGATTCTTACGGGTGGAGGGATCGTCCCATTCACTAGCACGTGTAGGACGTGCTCTGTGGTTGTATATGGGAGAAAGATGAGAGCTCGATTTTTGGTGTTTCCTATGCCAAACTTCGACGTTGTTTTGGGGATGGACTGGTTAAGCCAGTATCATGCCGTCTTAGAGTGCCGGAGGGGGAGCGTCATCTTCAAACCGCCAGATCGTCCAGAGTTCGAGTTCATGAGAGGGACCGTAGAACGAGGAGTAGGTCGGTCCATCGGTGTCTACATGGCGATGGAGACATCACCACCGTCGATTATTATAGAGTTTATGGACGTCTTCCCGGAGGAGTTTCCAGGTCTTCCACCTGACAGACAAGTAGAGTTTTTCATTGAGCTAGTACCAGGAGCAGCACCAGTCTCTTCTAATGTGTACCGATTGGCGAAGAAGGAGCTAGATGAGTTGAAGCTTCAGCTAGAGGAGTTGCAGACTATAGGATTCATCCGACCGAGTGCTTCACCTTGGGAAGCCCCAGTTTTATTTATGCCAAAGAAGGATGGGACTGTCCGAAAGTGCATTGATTACAGAGCCCTGAATGTACTGACCATAAAAACAAGGACCCTTTGCCTCGAATCGACGACCTGTTTGACCAGTTGACTGGAGCCAGAGTATTTTGAAGAGACTTGAGATCGGGTTACCATCAAGTGAAGGTACGGAAGGAGGACATTCCGAAGACAGCCTTCAGGACTCATTATGGTCACTACGAGTTCCTGGTGATGCCTTTTGGTTTAACCAATGTGCTGTGTGTTCATGAATCTGACGAACAGAGTGTTTCACCAGTACTTGGATCAGTTCGTAGTCGTGTTCATCGATGACATATTGGTGTACTCGAAGAACCACGAGGAGCACAGAAGGCATTTACAGATTGTGTTGGAGACGTTGAGGAGCGAAAGACTCTATGCCAAGTTGAGCAAGTATGAGTTCTTTCTGGACCGTGTCTCTTTTCTCGGACACGTCATCTCAGAATAGGGTATATCTGTGGACCCAACAAAGATCTCGTTCGTAGAGACATGGCCGACCCCTACTAATGTCTCGGAGGTGAGAAGCTTTCTTGGACTTGTCGGGTATTACCGGAGGTTCGTGGAGAACTTCGCGAGGATCGCTGAGCCGATGACCCGTTTGACCTGCAAGAAGCAGGAGTTTATCTGGACAGAGGAGTGCCAGGTGGCATTCGATGAGCCGAAGAAGCGCTTTACCACAACACCTATTCTGACTATTCCATACGAACCAGGAGGATTCGTGATCTACAGCGACGCATCCGGAAAGGGATTGGGATGCGTTTTGATGCAGCACGGGAAGGTAGTAGCATATGCTTCAAGGCAGCTGAAGGTTCATGAGAAGAATTATCCAACCCACGACTTGGAGCTTGTCGCGGTTATCTTTGTCCTGAAGCTTTGGAGACACTACTTGTAGAGAGAGGGTAGAGATATTCATGGACCATAAGAGCTTAAAGTACGTCTACACTCAGAAGGAGCTAAATCTGAGACAGAGACAGTGGTTGGAGTTAATGAAAGACTTCGAGATCGAGCTACAGTACCATCCAGGAAAGGCGAACGTCGTAGCAGATGCTTTGAACATGAGGCCTATGGCATACATGTTGACGACTCAGTCCCATCTTCTGGAAGAGCTGCGAGAGTTGGGGATTGAGGTGATACTACTAGAAGCAGATGGCCTGTTGGCTAGTCTACAGGTGCAGTCTTCGTTGGTAGAGAGGATCAAAGTCGCGTTGCTGACAGATGCCAGATTTCAGCGACTTCGACAAAGGACAGAAGTCAGTATGCAGACCGAACTACGCATTCATGAGGATGGGACGCTGAGGTGTGGAGATCGCCTCTATATTCCTAACGGAGAGCTTCGTCAGGAGCTGATAACGGAGGCGCACAGTTCAGCATATTCCATTCACCCAGGAGGTACGAAGATGTACAAAGACTTGAGGCAGCATTATTGGTGGCATGGAATGAAGCGAGAGATAGCCCGCTTTGTAGCCAGGTTCTTGGAGTGTCAGCAAGTCAAGGCTGAGTACCAGAGGTCCATAGGACTGCTCCAACCACTTTCCATACCGGAGTGAAAATGGGAGCATATCACTATGGAATTCGTTACAGGGTTACCGAGGAGCCCGAGTGGACGGGACGTAGTTTGGGTGATAGTGGACCGACTCACCAAGTCAGCTCTTTTTCTACCCTTTAGAGTGGGACAGTCTACATAAGCCCTAGCGGAGATGTATACGAGACAGACTGTGCGATTTCATGGAGTACCAGTTATTATAGTGGCTGACCGAGATTCGAGATTCACATCGCACTTCTAGCGGAGCCTACAGGAAAGCCTTGGTACTCGACTGAAGTTTAGTATGTTGTACCATCCGCAGACAGATAGCCAGTTAGAGCGTACCATTTAGACGTTGGAGGACATGTTGAGGGTGTGCATGCAAGATTTTATAGGATCATAGGAGGACCACTTGCACCTAGTGGAGTTCTCATATAACAATAGCTATCAGGCCAGTATCCAGATGGCCCCTTTTGAAGCGTTGTATGGCAGAAAGTATCGTTCCCCAGTCTGTTGGAGCGATCTGGGAAAGAGACAGATACTCGGACCAGAGTTGGTGGTTCGTACAGTAGAGAAGGTGAAGCAAATCCAAGGGCACTTGAGGGTAGCTCAAGACAGGCAGAAGCACTGGGCGGACACACGCCGACGACCCCTAGAATTCAAGGAGGGAGACCATGTCTTCCTGAGGATCTCACCCACCAAAGGTACCATCTGCTTTGGAGGAAGATGGAAGCTTAGTCCAAGGTACATTGGGCCTTTTGATGTGCTAGAGCGGATTGGAGAGGTTGCCTACCGGTTAGCATTGTCGCAGTCATTGGAGGGTGTTCATGATGTGTTCCACATATCTCAGCTGAGGAGGTATGTGCCAGATCCTAGCCACGTCCTTGACCATTCGAAGATCACTGTCGGGCCGAGATTATCTTATGAGGAGCAGCTAATAGAGATCTTGGATCGGAGAGAGAAGGTTCTGCGGGGTCAGACCATCCCTCTAGTTCGTGTCGCTTGGAGGCATCATGCACCAGGCGAATCGACTTGGGAGCACGAGGATGCGATACGCGAGCGTTTTCCCCATCTCTTCGTGGGACTAGGTATGCATGCATTTATGTTCAGTTGTTTCTATCTTGCTAGTTATTATGTGCCTAAATTTCGAGGATGAAATTCTCTAAGGGGATAGATTGTAAGCTCTCTGAAAATTTTTATTAGATTTAATTAGAGCGATTAGGAATTTAATATGATTAATTATAATTTTTTAATTAATTAATAATTTCCCACTTTTATTTTGATTATTGTCGACGCGTTACCGTAACTTTCAAATTATGAGCACAGACTAGTCATTTTCTCCAAACCAACTTGTCATGAATGATCTACTCGAGACACTCTACACCCATTACCTTCATGTTCCACTCAGACACACCATCTTGTGCTCCATTTTTATCGCACAACTTTTCGGACATTTTGTTTGTAAGCCCCATCAAAATTTTTTATTTTATTAATTTCTATTTAGTTAATTTCTCATTTATTCCAACTTAGACAATTGGTTATTTAGACACAATACTACATGTATATAAATATCTAAATATGTATATGGGGGCTTCTTGCAAAAGCCTATACTGCCAGGGGTTCAAGTGTAAAGTTTGAATTCAAAATCACTATTACACGAGGGGAGGGTCTGCACTCCTAACCCAATTCAAATATTGACTGTTTTAAACATCAGATGATAAGCTTGAATCTAATTCAAACAAAACCTAAAATCTCTCGAATCCTTCTCTTGGTCATATCCCCATCACATACATATACGCAAGCAATGATCCAACTGTGTTCCCTTACAAACCCTAGTAAACCACCCTAATCAAGGCATCAGGAGATCGGCAGAAAGTAGAAGTTTGTGTTGAAACAGGTACTTCTTCTCTCTCAAACATTGAATACTCTGATGTTGCATGGCACTTTGATAGAAGGGTAGGTGTTTGAAATAATTCCCCATTAGATGTGCAGGAAAAGGGGGATAGGCCTATAGCAGATACTCTAAATCATATCTCCTATCGAGGTACACAGAGGGCCTAGGATCTCAGACTTTTTAGAGGACACCTCTATGACCGAGGCATATGTAATCCATGTGCAATACCTACACCATCTCTTGGGGGAACACACACGTAGATATGAGCACCAGGATGACAGGGAGTGGTGTATGTTGAATGGGTGAACCAGGGAACCATTGTGACTGTTCCTGATACCTGTGGTTGATAAGGTACAATAGAGCAATGTTTAGAGTAGAGGCTAAGAACTAGGAAAAGCCTAGGAACCTTGGACAATGGGGTTGCATTCCATATCACCTAACAGGCAATCATGTGTGCATCTAGATAACAAGGAGTGATGTATCAAGAAATAGGTACCAGGAGAGTCAGGCCAGTTGATCCAACTGATACACTTGGTGGCAGAGGAATACCAATGCCAGGTGGGGTTCTATGTTGGATGGGTGATGGGATATCAGGCCTGACTAGTATTAGCCAATCCTATCCGGTTAGTGTCACCCAGAGGTTGCATACAAAGTTATCAGTCCCAGGAAACAGGGGACTGCTCCCCAACACCAATGTAAGTAGCCGAACTTCCTGGAAGCCAAGGCTAAAAGATACAATGACACCTTGTGGATACCAAGTCCAAATCACTTTAGACTATCTGGTACACAGGTCTAACTAAGACTTAGGATGGGGTAGAGTTATCTACAGTACCTTCATGGAAATGGTAACCTCTACACACACAGAGAACTGCCACAATAGTGTTGATATTGCTTTTAGGATTTCACCTATGACCCGACCTGGTAGACAAGGGCTGGTTGACCAGTAGAGTGTTAGCTCAAGGTGTACTTTCCTATAGTGTGCCAGGAGGGGAAGACAACCAAGTGTACGTCCAGGATACCAAGGGGGGTATCAGGATATGTACCCATGAGATCCTGATCTAGGATTTCTCTTGTAACCAGGTGATGCTAGTGTGTGCAAATATTATTTTCTCTATGACTGAGTATTTCAAGAGAATGATGAAGTAAAGTTCAGGACTTGAGGGTACAGACTTATTAAGAAGGGATACAATAGTATATATATATATATATATATATATATATATATATATATACATATATACATATTATATATATATACATATATATATATAGCTATACCCTTTGGACAAAACCAGGCAGATCACTTAGTGTAATATTAGACACCAGCAGGATGAGCAGGCTAGGTAAGACAGCACTCCCTGGACCTAGGAACCCTTAGGGACTACGTATCCGTAGACTTTAAATGCCTGAGTGTTCCTAGTATATGCCTAAACCCCTGAACCTGACAAGCTAAATAGGATTAGAAGAGGTGTATTAGGACTAGAACTTGTAAACATAATATGTGGTACCTTACCTATAGCAGGATGGCTAAAAACCCAAGTCTATAGGCTGCCCTTCCAAACCTGGACACACAGGGGTCACACAACCAATGAGTTTGTTATGTATTCTATTTGCTTTAGGTTCAAGGGTACTAAGGGAACTTATGCTCTAGTACTGATATAGAGGGTGCCTATAGTAAGTATATACAGGGGATATTTCCACAGGGTAACTAAACAGCAGTCAATAACAAGTAGGTCTGGGTATTGGGATGGAAGGATGACAGTAGGATAGTTATTAGAATAACACTTAGTACTTTATCATGATTTTCAGTACAGGTTCACCCCAAGCACTAGTGTTAGAGATTTCAACCTAAGGGAAAAAGGGTAACCTAGGCCATGCAATAGGCCAATAGAATAATTACTGATTTTACACATTAATATTGTATATTGATCCTTATAATTATTAATAGGTCATTTGGGCTCAGACTTGGCATTGGATCTATTACAGCAGTTCAGGACCTCAGTCGAGTACAGTTGTGTTGTGTTTCAATATTGAATTTCCTATATCTCATTAATTGGTCATTAATTATGTGAATTTTATTTTATCATAAAACATTGAGTCGGGAACAGGAAATACCAAAGATATGTGATCGACCATAGACAATGCTTATTTTTCTGCAAGTAGACCTCGTAGACAGTGCTTATTTTTCTGCAAGTAGACCTCGTAGACAGTGCTTATTTTTCTGCAAGTAGACCTCATAGACAATGCTTATTTTTATACAAGTAGACCTCGTAGACAGTGCTTATTTTCATGCAAGTAGACCTCGTAACCGTGCGGTGTAGTATCCCAGACCGTTCACATATCAAAGGTATTTCTAACAGTTGGGAAGATTTGTCTACTTTATTTACTATTGATTTACTGTCTTTTCTCACGGCTTTACTATTTATTTTCAAAATCATGATTGATGTCTAACCTTTGTTTATAGTCACTTTCATATATTGGAACTGCATTCAGTGAATTATACTCGTTCCATCCTGACTGGGTAACCAAACAATTTTAGGTGATTACGAGGAGGTCGAGTGCCCTGACCAGTATGGCCCATACATGAAAGATTTAGTAGAGATAGATTTTGCTTATCAGGAGGAGTACGCAGCGTCTGACTGCTGTGTTTGTTAGTTCATTTTAGATAGATTGAGACTTTGTATTGGATTTTGAGTTGATGTTGAGACTTGTAGTAGAGATATCATTTGATTTTATTATTATACATTCCTTTGAGATGGATATTTATTTCACCTTCTAGTTATTGAGCTGTGACTTTGAGTTGTGGTTGTCCCATATGAGAATTATATTATTGCGTGGTTGTTCATCATATTGTTACAGCGTTCTACCGTCGACTCTGTGGCGTAGGCTAGGCGTGTACACGGTTCATGCCCAAATATTGGGTGCAGGTCGTGACACGTTTTATAGTAGCTCATGCAGGCCGACATTTTGCAAGACCAGCGAAACCGTGGTAGTACTTAAGTTAGTCTTACTACTGCGGGCCTGTGACTAGGACTAGGAATAGGGACCTAAGGACTGTCTTCGTGAGTTGAAAATTGCGTTATTGACTTCTATATTCGATTTCAAGTACCTTTATACATCCTGTTTGAATCGTTCTATCGCCTAACGATTTTCTTTGTTTTCAGCCAATGGACTCGCAGGACAGGAACAACGTCGCACTGAACACACACCGGCAGTAGGTGGATTTTTCACCTACGAGACTCCTTCGACTCAGGGAGGCCAGCTTCCTCACCAGGGCGGACTGGCTCAGCCACAGTACTCGAGGTTCTGCAGGGACGATATTCCACCTCCACCACAGTTCCCTCCGCAGACGCCAGCACCAGCACCCATTCCTCCACCGGCACCAGCAGTTTATCCACCACCTACGATGCATCCAGCACCAGCCATGTATTTCACACCTACGATGCAGCAGGCTCCCTATATGTACCCCGCACCAGCCATGTACCCAGCTTCAGCGATGTACCCAGCACCTACTATACAACCCGAGCCAGCGATGTACCCGGCGCCTGTACTGCCCCTGCCACCAGTACTGGACAATGTCACACTTCTCGGGATCATCCAGCAGCAGGCCAACATGTTTCGTGATACTTTGAAAGAGGCACTTCAGATTCGAGATGCTCCCCGACAGCGACTGGGGGATCCCAAGCACTTCATGGACTTTATGCCCAGAGAGTTTCATGGGACAGAGGGGATTATCTACGCTGACGAGTGGATGGAGAACATTGAATGATACCTGAAGATGGCCCGAGTCCCAGAAGATCTGAAGATCGAGTCAGTTAGTGGACAGCTTTTCGACATCGCACGAACATGGTACCAAGGCGAGCTCCAATTTTCTGCTCCAGACGTAACTTGAGAGGAGTTCAAGCGCCTGTTCAAGAAAAAGTTCTACCCATATGTGGCACGAGAGGCACTAGTGAGCCAATTCGAGCATCTGGAACAAGGCAACTACACCATCGATGAGTATACAATAGAGTTTTCTCGCCTCAGTCGATTTGCAGAGAACTTGGTCAACACCCCGGAAGACAAGGCACGACGGTTCAGGAAGGGACTGTCACACTAGATTCGCTTAGCCATCGCCACCAGCCGAGCTACTACCTATGAGAGATTCTGGAGGTCGCCCATGCAGTGGAGAAGAATTATATACCGAAGAGGAGTCGAAAGACTTTTGGAGGGAGCAGCAATCAATCAGCCCCAGCGAAGCGTCCCCAATTCCAGCCGAAGACCTTTCAGCACCATCATCATCAGCAGTTCCAGTCTGCTGGTAAAACCCCAGCATACCAGCAGAACGGGTTCCAGCCCGAGCCCAGACTCAGCAGCCGCAGAGACAGCAACAGCAGGTTTCGCACTGGATTCCTGCGGGAGGAGCGGACACATTTAGGACGACTGTCGGAAGAGAATCGAATTATGCTATTGTGGATCTCTATCGCATCAGCTGAAAGACTGCTTACTGGTCCCTAAACGGACAGAATACGAGATGGCACCGGCACAGGGAGGACCAGCAGCACCTCAGCCACGAGGTCCCCCACTACCCACTCAGCTGCAGCGTTTCGCTCAGCACCAGCAGAGAGGCGCACCCCAGCAGGGCCGAGCTTTTGCCATGGCCGTTGAGGAACCAGAGCCTACCCTGGACGTGATAGCAGGTTCCATACTTCTTGATTCTATTTCTGCGGTAGCTTTGTTTGATTCTGGTGCATCCCATAGTTTTATCTCTGTAGCTTTTGTATTCAAGCTAATATAGCGTCTGTATCCTTGGGCGGTAGTTACAAAATTATGACAGGCGGAGGCATTATCCTAGTCAAGGATATTTGCATGAGGCGGCGCATCACCTTGGGAGGTAGGGAGTTGTGCGCCAACTTACTCGTAATGCCACTACCGAGTTTCGACATCGTTCTCGGTATGGATTGGTTGAGTAAGAATTTTGCCAGTATAGACTGCCACCGAGGATGTGTTGTATTCAGTCCTCCGGGGGTACCGACATTCGAGTTTACGAGAGGAGCAGTTGAGCAGCAGCACAGAGTTATTTGTGGAGCTATGATCGAGGGAGAGGAGATCCCATATCCCATCATCACGGAATTCATGGACGTTTTTCCCGAAGACTTACCAGGATTGCCGCCAGACAGGGACATTGAGTTTGCTATTGATCTAGTGCCAGGGCGAAACGACGGCTCAACCGGTTACAGGATCAACAACAAGGAAGCAGAAGAATTAAAGAAGCAGATTGATGAATTGCTAGAGAAGGGGTTCATCAGAGAGAGTTCGTCACCATGGGGATCTCCTATCCTTTTTGTGCCAAAGAAAGATGGTACGGTACGAATGTGCATCGACTACCGAACCTTGAATAACCACACTATCAAGAACAAATACCCGCTACCGAGGATAGACGATCTCTTCGATCAGTTGAGTGGCGCGCGGGTGTTCTCAAAGATAGATTTGAGGTCAGGGTATCATCAGTTGAAGGTGAAGAAGAAGATATACCGAAGACTGCCTTCCGAACCAAGTACGGACATACGAGTTCATGGTGATGCCGTTCGGGTTGACCAATGCCCCGGCAGTCTTCATGAACTTGATGAACAAGGTATTCCATCCATACCTTGACAAGTTCGTAGTGGTGTTTATGGATGACATACTTATTTATTCGAAAACACCGGAGGAGCACGAGGAACATCTGAGGATCGTGCTAGAGACCCTCAGGAAGGAGAAGCTCTATGAAAAACTCTCGAAATGTGAGTTCTTCTTGGACAAGTTGGAGTTTCTTGGTCATTGGTGACTGGCGATGGTATATCCGTCGATCCGAAGAAGGTGACAGCAGTGGAAGCATGGTATACTCCGACTTCAGTGGCAGAGATACGAAGCTTCTTGGGATTAGCAGGGTATTATCGGAAGTTCGTGCAGGACTTCGCTCAGATTGCAGAGCCGCTTACTAGGCTCACAAGGAAGGATATGGAATTCGTATGGACGGAGGATTGGCAGGCTGCGTTCGATGAATTGAAAAAGAGACTGACGCAGCCCCTATCTTGGCTTTGCCTTCAGGATCGGGAGGTTTCACCATTTATAGTGATGCCTCGGGCAAAGGACTGGGCTGTGTCCTAGAGTAGAACAAAAGAGTGATAGCCTATGCGTCTCGACAGTTGAGACCGCATGAGAAGAACTATCCACATACGACCTAGAGTTGGCAGCCGTGATCTTCGCCTTGAAGCTGTGGAGACATTATTTGTACGGAGAGCGAGTAGAAATCTTTACTGACCACAAAAGCTTAAAGTACGTCTTAACGCAAAATGAGTTGAACATGCGACAGCGCAGATGGCTTGAGCTGATGAGTGACTATGATATTCTCTACAGTATCATCCGGGAAAAGCCAACGTTATTGCGGATGCTTTGAGCAGGCATCCTGTAGCAATGTGCTTGACTCGAGATCGTCACTTATTAGCGTATTTAGAGATTTTGGACATCGAGATCGTCATTCCAGGAACCGAGATGCGAGATGGGCATGCAGATTCAGTCAGGGCTGATGGACAGGATTCGGGAGGCACAGCATCAGGATGAGCAGCTGAAGAGCATCATAGCACAAGCACGGGCCGGCTTGCTAGTCGACTTCATTATTGCAGGATGGTTCATTGCGGCACGGGACAAGAATTTATGTACCTAGTGGGAGTTGAGAGAGGAAGTTATGCAGGAGGCACACCGTTCCCAGTATTCTCTACATCCGGGAGCCAATAAGATGTACAAGGATCTGCGCAACCACGTGTGGTGGTATGGTATGAAACGGGAAGTGGCCTATTTCATTTCTAGGTGCCTCGTATGTCAGCAGGTCAAAGTCGAGAGACAGAGACCAGGAGGATTGTTGCAGCCGTTACCGATACCCGAGTGGAAGTGGGAACACATCACTATGGATTTCGTTTCCGGTCTTCCACGGTCATCGGGCGAAAAGGATGCGATTTGGGTCATCGTTGACAGGTTGACCAAATTGGCCCACTTTATTCTATTTAAAGTGGGGTTATCCACAGAGAAGCTGGCATAGCTTTATGTGAAGCAGATAGTCAGACTACACGGGGTTCCAGTGAGTATCGTGGCAGATCGTGACAGCAGGTTCATATGTCATTTTTGGAGGAGCCTACAGGCTAGCTTGGGCGCAGCGCTCAAGTTCAGCACTGCCTATCACCGCAGACAACGGACAGTCAGAGCGGACCATCCAGACGCTCGAGGATATGCTGCGGACGTGCGTGCTAGATTTTAGCGGCTCTTAGGAGGACCACCTTTACCTCGTGGAGTTCTCCTATACAACAGCTACCAAGCTAGTATCGAGATGTCCCCTTTCGAAGCGTTGTATGGTCGGAGATGTCGTACCCCGTTGTCTTGGGACGATGTGGGAGAGCGTGCACTATTGGGACCGGAGATGGTAGTAGATGCTACGAAGAAAGTCAAGATGATTAGAGAGCGGCTTCGCGTGGCTCAGGACAGGCAGAAATACTGGGCCGACAGTCACCGTAGGTCGTTAGAGTTTGAGGTATAGAATTTACTTAAGATTTAATTGCATGTATGGTTATGAGTTTCGTGTTAACATTTTGTGCATCTAGGTCGGTGACTTGGTGTTTTTGAAAATTTCTCCGACACGTGGCACTATCCGTTTCGGTAAAGGCAGTAAACTCAGCCCACGTTTCATTGGGCCGTTTGAGATTCTCGAGAAAATCGGTGCAGTAGCATACCGATTACTTACGCCTGCACTAGAAGGAGTGCACAACGTGTTCCACGTATCCCAGCTGCGACGATACGTGGCGGACCCCAGTCATGTCTTGGACCATTCAGAGATCGGGTGGAACCAAGTCTCATTTACCAGGAGCAGTTCGTGGAGATCTTGGACCGCAGAGAGAAGGTACTAAGGAATCAAGTGATTCCCTTGGTTCGTCGTATGGAGACACCACTCCCCAGGCGAGTCCACTCGGAAGAGAGAGGATGAGATGCGCAAGCGCTACCCCTACCTCTTTGAGGACTGAGGTACAGTTCTACACTACTTTTCATCTGAATTTCGAGGACGAAATTAATTCAAGGGGGGTAGACTTGTAAGCCCCATCAAATTTTTTATTAATTCTATTTAGTTAATTTCTCATTTATTCCAACTTAGACAATTGGTTATTTAGACACAATACTACATGTATATAAATATCTAAATATGTATATGGGGGCTTCTTGCAAAAGCCTATACTGCCAGGGGTTCAAGTGTAAAGTTTGAATTCAAAATCACTATTACATGAGGGGAGGGTCTGCACTCCTAACCCAATTCAATATTGACTTTTTTTAAACATCAGATGATAAGCTTGAATCTAATTCAAACAAAACCTGAAATCTCTCGAATCCTTCTCTTGGTCACATCCCTATTACATATATATACGCAAGCAATGATCCAACTGTGTTCCTTACAAACCCTAGCAAACCACCCTAATCCAGGCATCAGGAGATCGGCAGAAAGTAGAAGTTTGTGTTGAAAAGGTACTTCTTCTTCTCTCTCAAACATTGAATACTCTGATCTTGCATGGCACTTTGAAAAGGGTAGGTGTTTGAAATAACTCCCCATTAGATGTGCAGGAAAAGGGGGAGGGTAGGCCTATAGCAGATACTCTAAATCATATCTCCAATCGAGGTACACAGAGGGCCTAGGATCTCAGACTTTTTAGAGGACACCTCTATGACCGAGGCACATGTAATCCATGTGCAATACCTACACCATCTCTTGGAAGAACACACACGTTAGCTATATGAGCACCAGGATGACAGGGAGTGGTGTATGTTGAATGGGTGAACCAGGGAAACCATTGTGACTGTTCCTGATACCTGTGGTTGATAAGGTAAGTAGAGCAATGTTTAGATAGAGGTTAAGAACTAGGAAAAGCCTAGGAACCTTATACAATGGGGTTGCATTCCATATCACCTGACAGGCAATCATGTGTGCATCTAGATAACAAGGAGTGATGTATCAAGGAAATAGGTACCAGGAGAGTCAGGCCAGTTGACCCAACTGATACACTTGGTGACAGAGGAATACCAATGCCAGGTGGGGTTCTATGTTGGATGGGTGATGGGATATCAGGCCTGACTAGTATTACCCAATCCTATCAGGTTAGTCAGTGTCACCCAGAGGTTGCACACAAAGTTATCAGTCCCAAGAAACAGGGGACTGTCCCCCAATACCAATGTAAGTAGCCGAACTTCCTGGACGCCAAGGCTAACATATACAATGACACCTTATGGATGCCAAGTCCAAATCACTTTAGACTATCTGGTACACAGGTCTAACTAAGACTTAGGATGGGGTAGAGTTATCTACAGCACCTTCATGGAAATGGTAACCTCTACACACACAGAGAACTGCCACAATAGTGTTGATATTGCTTTAGTATTTCACCTATGACCCGACCTGGTAGGCAAGGGCTGGTTGACCATAGAGTGTTAGCTCAAGGGTACTTTCCTATAGTGTGCTAGGATGGGGAAGACAACCAAGTATACGTCCAGGATACCAAGGGTGGGGTATCAGGATATGTATCCATGAGATCCTGATCTAGGACTTCTCTTGTAACCAGGTGATGCTAGTGTGCAATATATTGTTTCTCTATGATTGAGTATTTCAAGAGAATGATGAAGTGAAGTTCAGGACTTGAGGGTACAGACTTATTAAGAAGGGATACAATAGTATATATATAGAGAGAGCTATACCCTTTGGGCAAAACCAGGTAGATCACTTAGTGTAATATTAGACACCAGCAGGATGAGCAGGCTAGGTAAGACAGCACTCCCTGGACCTAGGAACCCTTAGGGACTATGTATCTGTAGACTATAAATGCCTGAGTGTTCCTAGTATATGCCTAAACCCCTGAACCTGACAAGCTAAATAGGATTAGAAGAGGTGTATTAGGACTAGAAGTTGTAAACATAATATGTGGTACCTTACCTATAGCAGGATGGCTAAAAACCCAAGTCTATAGGCTGCCCTTCCAAACCTGGACACACAGGGGTCACACAACCAATGAGTTTGTTATGTATTCTATTTGCTTTAGGTTCAAGGGTACTAAGGGCACTTATGCTCTAGTACTGATATAGAGGGTGCCTATAGTAAGTATATACAGGGGATATTTCCACAGGTAACTAAACAGCAGTTAATAACAAGTAGGTCTGGGTATTGGGATGGAAGGATGACAGTAGGATAGTTATTAGAATAACACTTAGTACTTTATCATGATTTTCAGTACAGGTTCACCCCAAGCACTAGTGTTAGAGATTTCAACCTAAGGGAAAAAGGGTAACCTAGGCCATGCAATAGGCCAATAGAATAATTATGATTTTACACATTTAATATATATTGATCCTTATAAATTATTAAATAGGTCATTTGGGCTCAGACTTGGCATTGGATCTATTACAGCAGTTCAGGACCTCAGCGAGTACAGTTTGTTGTCTGTTTTCAATATTGAATTTCACTATATCTCATTGATTGGTATGAATTTTATTTTATCATAAAACATTGAGTCGGGGACAGGAAATACCAAAGATATGTGATTCGACCATAGACAATGCTTATTTTTCTGCAAGTAGACCTCGTAGACAGTGCTTATTTTTGTGCAAGTAGACCTCATAGACAGTGCTTATTTTTCTGCAAGTAGACCTCATAGACAATGCTTATTTTATAAGTAGACCTCGTAGACAGTGCTTATTTTTCATGCAAGTAGACCTCGTAGACCGTGCGGATAGTATCCCAGACCGATCACATATCAAAGGTATTTATAACAGTTGGGAAGGTATTTATCTACTTTATTTACTATTGATTTACTGTCTTTTCTCACGGCTTTATTTATTTTCAAAATCATGATTGATGTCTAACCTTTGTTTATAGTCACTTTCATATATTGGAACTGCATTCAGTGAATTGTACTCGTTTCATCCTGATTGGGTAACCAAACAATTTTAGGTGATTGCGAGGAGGTCGAGTGCCCTGACCAGTATGGCCCATACATGGGAGATTTAGTAGAGACAGATTTGCTTATCAGGAGGAGTACGCAGCGTCTGATCCTGCTGTGTTTGCTTAGTTTCATTTAGATAATTGAGACTTTGTATTGGATTTTGAGTTGATGTTGAGACTTGTAGTGGAGATATCATTTGATTTTTATTATACAATTCCTTTGAGATGGATATTTATTTCACCTTCTAGTTATTGAGCTGTGACTTTGAATTGTGGTTGTCCCATATGAGAATTATATTATTGCGTGTTGTTCATCATATTTACAGCGTTCTACCGTCGACTCTGCGGCGTAGGCTAGGCGTGTACACGGTTCATGCCCAAATATTGGGTGCGGGTCGTGACATTGTTGGCCCATTGGTCATGGTCAAACCTGATTTTAATAATTGATCAAACTCTGTCTCGATATAAATGCAAGTCAATTCAGATGTTTACCTACGACGTTTTGGTTACTGCTCAACGATGGATATCTACTATGTTCAAGACCGAAGCTGTTTGCCTCTCAGAATATATTTCCTTCAAAGCAATATAATTTTTATTTTATTGAGTTTAGGAATACATTGTACACCAAGTCATACTGGCAAATAGGCTGTCCAGAATCGTTTTTCAAAATTACCCTATCTTTTAAAAAATGACCTATGTTTTTGAAAAACATCCTTTTTACAAAAAGCTTCTGAAGGACTTTTCAAAAAGCCAAAATTAATTTTCACAAAAATCAACTGGCAGAACCCTAGCAGAACTCGGCCATAGTTCGGCCAGAGTTCGGCCAAGTTGAATGTTATGTGAACGTTTGATTTTGAACTTGGTCTCCATTCAGTTGCGGTTTGTTACAAAGAGTTCTGTCCGAATTCTGCCCGAATTCTGTCAGAGTTCTGTCGTTGGAAAAACTATAAATAGAGAGGGATTTCAATCATTTCAAATCACCAATTCACTTTCAATCTCTTCTCTTTTAAAGCTTACATATTTACCAAAGAGTTTTAAAAAGCTTCCATTTTCAAATCCCAAGCCAGTTACAAT
The DNA here is from genome assembly GCA_029216955.1 of Iris pallida. Classification (NCBI taxonomy): domain Eukaryota; kingdom Viridiplantae; phylum Streptophyta; class Magnoliopsida; order Asparagales; family Iridaceae; genus Iris; species Iris pallida. The sequence continues at coordinate 74,729 of JANAVB010032654.1, forward strand.
CCTCTAGTCGATTTGCCAGTACGGTACGGTCTAGAAGTTTTAGAGCGATTGTAATTAGAGGCTTGATTGAAGATATAATACTTCACAATTGAAGTTGGTCGAGTTCTTCGTATCAAAGCTCGCGTTTGTAGAAGTTGCAAGAACTTCGTATGAAAACTTGTAGGATTTTCCAATAGTGGATTCAACTGGAAGCTAGAGTTCTTCCGACTGGACTAGTCCTCACAAGAGGAAAATCAGTATAAATCTTGGTGTTTGCGTTTGCCTTCTGATTACCTTTTTATTACTGTCATTTATTTTGTGATTATTATTATATCTGTGATCTAACTGCTAACAAGTTTTTTAATTAGCAATATTCCGGCCTACTCTATTCACCCCCTCTAGAGTATTCTGCTTTACGATTTCGTTCCTACAATTGGTATCAAAGCGGGTTATATTGGTAAAGTAAGGTAAAATTGCAATTATATTCAATTGTTATATAGATCACAGCATTACACATGGCAACTGTGAAATTCACAAGTGAAGGCCAAGCCACAAATAGACCTCCACTGTTTGACGGCACAAATTACACTTATTGGAAAACACGTATGAATTTTTTTCTGAAATATCTTGATTTTGACTTATGGTTGTAGTTATTGATGGCTATAAAAAGCCCCCTCGTATTAATGTTGATGGAGTTTTAGTTGAAAAATCCTATGACAAATATACAGAGGATGAAAAGAAAAAGGCCAGTCTTGACACACGTGCTATTAACGATCTTTTGTGCTTTGACATAACTGAATTCAACAGGGTATCTACCTGCACAACATCAAACGAAGTATGGAAACTTCTCGAAGTAACCCACGAAGGAACAACACAAGTCAAGGAGTCAAAGATTAGCAGACTTACTCAAGAGTACGAGGCGTTCAAAATGAAGCCAAGTGAATCAGTCACTCAGATGTTTACAAGATTCTTGGATATTGTAAATCCTTTGTCTTCACTAGGCAAGGATTACAGTAACCATGAGAAGATTCGTAAACTTCTACGAGCTCTTATAAAGAACTGGATTCCAAAGGCTACATCAATCATTGAAGGGAAGGACCTCTCAACAATGTCTTTGGAAACCTCATGGGTAAGCTACTCACTCATAAGTTAGAACTTCAAGACTTTGAAGATGCTACACCAATGGAAAAGTCAGAGAAGTCGATCGCTCTCAAGGCTCAATATAGAAGAACTGTCGAAGATGACTCTGATGACAGCGACTCCGACTCTGAAGATCAAGCTCTTCTGGTAAGAAAATTTAAGAAGTTCATAAGATTTAACAGAGAACAAAATATAGCAACAACAACAACAACGAGGAAGATCCTATTTGTTACGGATGCAAGAAGAAAGGACACATGAAAAAAGATTGTCCAACAGCATCATCATCAAAGAAAAGCAGCAAATATGACAAAGGCTACCTGAAGAAATCTACATCAAGAAAGTACGCCAACACAAGCATATGGCATGAAAGTGAAGCCAGTGACTCAGAAGACGAACAATCAGATGATGCTACAAATGTATGCTTGATGGCTTGCGATAAGGTAATCACTAATCCTCTATTTGATCCTTATGATGATTTCACCTTCGACCAACTAGGAGAGACGTTTAGTGACCTGCTAGATGATTACAGAAAACTGCAAAGTAAATAAGAAACCTCGAAGAAGGTACTCAAAGAGTACAAAGGTGAACTAGGAAGACTTACCGACCAACTAGATCATGTTAGAAATAATGACTCTTCAAATGGGTATGGTAAACTTTCTTCTATTTAGTTGTTGTTACACGAGATTGTTAAGCAATCCGAAGAAAAAGACCAAACTATCATCCAGTTAAAGGAAAACCTATCTAAGGAGAGAAAGAGTCTCCAGTGTGCACAGATCAGATTAGAATCACTCATATCTGACTATACTAGATTATATACACTTCCAAAAAGTTGGAATTAGTTTAGGAAAATGGCCTGAAGTTGTTGCTTCCTATTCTAACACGTGTTAATTACCGAATCATCGGAACACGCCCAACACTGTCAGACCAAACCATACCAAAACTATGCCCAAGAAGACTAATAGGCATGCATTTTTCTATACTAGAAAACCAAAACCTACCAATCATGCACCTCACACTTTCAACACTCCACATGCTAAATGTCATTATTGTGGCCTCATTGGTCATATATCTTCTGCATGTAGAATCAGAAAGTTAGTAGATTTAAATGTTTATGCATGGATACCAAAAACTAACCAGTCGGACCCTACAAGAAATGGGTACCAAGAGTTTCATCTACAAATTGTTTTGTAGGTGGGACGCCCTTCACATGCTAGGAGCAAATGGATCCTCGACAGCGGTTGCTCACGGCACATGACCGGTGACGCTTCACTATTCGCAACACTATCGAAGAAGAATAAAGAAGGATATCTCCTTCGATAATAATTTAAGAGGGTACATAATCGGTATCGGTGACATTGGTAAGGCTCCCTATCCAGTGATTAAAGATGTGTGTCCCGAGTTAAAACATAATCTGCTCAGCATAAGCCATTTAGCTGATCACGGTTATGGTATTAATTTCGTCAAAGATAAATGTACTATAGTTGATAGTTCAACTGGTAGTACTATATTTGAAGGTATTAGGAAGACAACAATATGTTTTCTATTTATTGGAAGATGCTAACAAAGCAGGTAGATGTTTGATGGCCAAAAGTATCGAGAGTCAACTATGGCATATGAGACTCGGCCATGCAAATATGGATACAATTTTAAGACTATCTAAAAGAAGTTGGTACACGGCTTACCGGACATTTCTTTAAAGAAGGATAGGTATGTAGTGAATGTGAAAAGAACAAAGCTACCAAATCCGCATTTAAATCCAAAAACGCTGTAAGTACCACTAGACCTTTACAACTGTTGCATATGGACTATTAGACCAAGTAGAATTGCTAGTCTAGGTGGTAAGTTATATGCATTTGTCATTGTAGATGATTTTTCTAGATATACATGGGTTTATTTTTTTGCACGCAAGAACGATGCATTATCAGAATTTGTCACCTTTTGCAAGAAAGTACAGAATGAAAAAGGGTTCATGATTACTCGCATTCGTAGTGATCATGGCGACAAATTTAAGAATGCAGAATTTAAGAAATTTTGTGACACACACGGTTATCTGCATGAATTCTCTTGCCCTAGGACTCCGCAACAAAATGGAATTATGGAACGTAAGAACAGAACTCTATCTGAAATGGCTAGAGTAATATTAAACCAGTTTAGTCTACCTAGATACTTTGGGCTGAAGTGTTCAATACAGCATGCTATTCTCAATAGGTTTTTGATTCAACCTATATCGAAGAAGACTCCCTATGAACTATGGTTTGATAGAACACCAAATGTTTCATATTTCAAGATTTTTGGTTATAAATTTTTATTCTTAATACTAAAGACAATTTGAGTAAATTTGATGAAAAGGCCGATGAAGGTATATTTTTAGGTTATGCAGCAAAGAACAAAGGATACAGAGTCTTCAACAAAAGAACCATGATCATCGAAGAATCAATCAATGTCAAGTTTGATGAGCTAAATCAATACTTAGACGATGATGACAATGAAGACATAATCACACCAAGTACAGCTACTGCAAAACCTTCACACAGAGATACAGAACTATCACATCAAGCATCAGATGAACCTTCAAGCAAAGAAGCCAGAACTAGCAATCCTGAGACTACACCAAAAGAGATGAGATTCTTGGCTGATCATCCAAAGGACTTGGTAATTGGTGAGATTACCAAGGGTGTAAGTACTCGTTCCTCTAATAAAGATATGCTTCTTGTATTGCTTTTGTTTCGCAGTTTGAACCCAAAAATATTGAAGAAGCATGTAGTGATAATTTTTGGTTATATGCTATACAAGAGGAATTAAACTAATTCGAACGGAATCAAGTTTGGAAACTTGTTCCCAAGCCCATTGATCATCTGTTCATTGGCACCCGATGGGTATTCCGAAACAAACTGAACGAGAATGGTTTAGTGGCTCGTAATAAGGCTCGACTCGTAGCTCGAGGATACAATCAAGAAGAAGGTATCGACTACGATGAGACTTATGCCCCAGTTACGAGATTAGAATCCACTCACATGTTATGTGCATTTGCATTTTCATAATTTTAAGTTATTTCAAATGGATGTCAAAAGCGTATTTTTAAATAGCTTTATAAAAGAAGAAGTTATGTAGCTCAACCTCCCGGTTCTACTGATTTTAAATTTCCTGAATATGTTTTTAAGTTGAAGAAAGCCTTATACGGTTTGAAACAAGCCCCTCGTGCTTGGTATAATCGTCTAAGCTCTTTTCTACTTGTAACGGGTTTTCAAAGGGAAAGGTTGACACTACATTGTTTATAAAATTTGAATAACAACATTCTTTTGATTCAAGTCTATGTAGATGATATTATTTTTGGATCTACTAATGAATATCTTTGTCAAATTTTTTTAAAGTGTATGCAGAATGAGTTTGAGATGAGCATGATGGGAGAGCTGAAATTCTTTCTCGGACTGCAAATCAAACAAACCAACAATGGGACGTTCATAAATCAAGCAAAGTACATAAAGGATCTATTAAAGAAGTTCGATATGGAAGCAGTCAAGCCACTTATCACTCCAATGGCGACTTCAACCAAGCTTGATATTGATGAACAAGGCAAACCTGTCAACATACGTAAGTATCGAGGTATGATCGGTAGCTTACTGTATTTAACTGCTAGTCGACCAGACATTATGTTTAGTGTTTGCTTATGTGCACATTTTTAAGCTAATCCTAAGGAATCACATTTGTGTACAGTTAAGCGTATCTTCCGATACTTTAAAGGTACTTCTTCTGTCGGCTTATGGTATCCCAAAACTACGTCATTTGACCTAACCGGTTATTCTGATGTTAATTTTGCCGGATGCAAAGTAGATAGAAAAAGTACTAGCGGCACATGTCATTTCCAAGGAAAAACTCTAGTATCTTGGTTTAGTAAGAAGCAAAATCTGTTGCATTATCAACAACCGAGGCTGAGTATCGCCGTAGGACGTTGTTGTGCACAAATTTTGTGGATGAAGCAAACTTTAGAAGACTATGGATTGCATTTACATACATACCTATTTTCTGTGACAACACTAGTTCTATTAATTTGACAGAATCCAGTATGTCACTCTCGTACTAAACATATCGAGATTAGACATCACTTTCTTAGAGATCATCAACAAAATGGAGATATAGACCTTGTATACATAGACACACAGAATCAATTAGCTGACATACTCACAAAACCTCTAGAAGATCGTTTCAATTATTTACGTCGAGAATTAGGAATTTTAGATGTCAATAATATTAATTAATTTTGTTTTATTAATTATTTATTCAATACTCAATAACTATTTTCGAGACGAGCCTAAAAAGAGTCTGTCTGTCACCACGACTACGGTCGAAGCGAAGCGGTATTTAAGAGTTCCCCGGTGAACCTCCGTTAGCTGGGACAGTACTCCTACAGCTAATCTGAGACATATGCTGAGTAAAGAATATTAATTAAAATAATATTATATATTATTTTGAAATTTAAAATTACTAAACTCTGAATTAAACATTTGAAACAAATTAATGAACAAGATGTGGCCCCACAAATTTTTTTTTATATAGCCAGGCAACCCTTGGCGAATTCGACCCGAGTTCGGCCAGAGTTCGGCTGGGTATATATATGTACCAGTCAGAACCCGAGGCCCCCTCTTCTTCATTCTTCCAAACATCATCAAAACAGCAGCAGCCGTGCCCGAAAACCCTAGCTCTTCTCCACCTTCCTTCTTTCAATCCACGTGGAGATCTTCGTCCAATTTGGATTCGTGCGAAGAATTTCGTCCTCTACAGCATATCCAATTCTCGGAAGGTATAATTCCTTCTCTCCTCCACTTTCCAATATTAGGATTTCTAGTTTTTGGGATAGAATGCCTAAGGGATTCAAACCTTTCAAGATGAAGAAGACTAACGCCAGTAAAGAGGCATCGTCTTCGGATCCGTATACGAATTCCCTTTTTCTCCGGTCCAATCGGATGACGGTGCATCGGACGAGTTTTATTTCAAAACTTCGACCAAGCCCTACTTTGGTATGCCGATTTCATTATGCGTACTATTTGTATCGGATTTTCGATCAAATGGACTGTCTTTTCGACCACCGTCCTTACTTTGAGACATTAGGGTTACAGCACTTTGCTACTTTACAATTCCCTATAACTACTAATGCCATTAGACTATTTTACTGTAATTTCGTGTTAGATATTTTTACTGCGAGAACATGTTTCGGAGGGATAGATATTGAGTTTACTGATGAAACGTTAGCAGAAATCCTTGATATTCCAAACAAAGGTGCCTGCTCAATGACATCACTGATTTGATTTTTCGATGGTACGACTCTCGCGTTTCAAGAATGAGCTTTGTGCGCCGCACGTGCTCGTCCTGGAAAGTTCAAGGCCAATAACTTGAACTGTTTAACTACGAATTACATCGCATCATCTATTCCACTCTACTTCCAAAATCTACTTCAAAAGATGATGTCACTGCACTTGAGCTTTTTGCTTTATATCACATTCTTAAGGGGATTTCTTTTTCTGCCTCTAAGACTATCATTCAGATGATGGGTAGATGTCGCGGAAGAGACCGCAACCTCTCTTATGCGATGATCATCCCACACATCTTTTAGAGATTCAATATGATTATCCACTTGTGCTCTGGACCCTGAGCCCAAGTTCCTCAAACTCTCTCGTTGCAGCATTGCCACTGTTCCTCCACCTACTGCACCTACTCCTTCTGACCTACCCACAGCACCTGGTTCTCAGTCTTACCCTATGACCTTTGAGGGTATTCATCAACATCTATCAGATATGCAGTCATTTTATGTTGACACTTCCAGGAAACATGAGTTCCGTGACGTGACTCGATTCCAGGCTATTGCCAACTCCTTCGCCGATCTGAGATTTGCACAGACGGGTCACTCTGCTAG
>JANAVB010032655.1:0-22500 GCA_029216955.1 Iris pallida
CTAGCTATGCGGTCGGCTCGTCGGCCTCAGGTCCTGCGTCCTCCAAGGGGGACTCTGGCAACACCGCAGGGTACAAAACCGGGTCATAGTAGCTATTGTACAATAGCTCAGCATCCTCAATATCACCTAAAAATGTTGTCTCCAGTCAGGAGGGAGCAAGTACGAATATGTAACTCATATTTCAAGTAATAATGGAAAAGTGCAGCTAAACAGTTGAAACAATATTTTTCAGTAATTCTACGATTAAAAACAATATTATTTGAATGTGTAATCATTTATGACCGGCTTGGGTTATACAATAGCGTCCTAGCGACGCGATACGGCTTATCCCCGTGTGTAAGAGGGGTAAGCTTGCACAATCATACAATATGGGGGGTATTGGCCATAAACGTTACACTATTCCCCCAATCCCCACAATCAATATCAATCAATATCTGAAACCTAGGAGAGGGTTCCGTGTAGCAATGTGGTTTAAACATGCAGCTAGACAATTACTAAATAAAATACAAGAAAACATAACCGTAACTTGCCTCTGTTTAGTTGACTGGATCGGGAAAGTCGGTACCGAGGAGGATGTCAGGTTCGTCTCCGAGATCCTACAGTTGAGAACCTTGGCTTAGAACCAATATGAAACCATTCTAGGTGTGCTAGTTACAATCTCTAGAAGTAGATCCTAGTCAGGTTTTAAGTTTATTAATTAATCTACCGAAAATCGTCTAACGTCGTAATCTACGTTCGTTATTATTTTAATTAAATAAGTCGATTATTTAATTAATTGGAAAAATAGCAATTATCGGTTAATTTGGCAAAACTTTGTATTTTAATATATATATATATATATATATATAACTAAAATTTCCTTTTAGTGATAAAACATGGACTTCGTTATCTTACCAATATTTTATTCAAGTTAATTTATCATAAAAAAAACCTTATTAATTTTTTTATACAAAATAATTAATAGCCAAATTATAATTACGCGTCTATTAACGAAAATCAACTCAGAAAAGAAAGCAAAAACCTAAACTACACAATACAGGGTCATATCGAAATAAAATAGAAAACTAGGCTTATGCCCTTTACAAATTTTACATAAATTAATTAATTCATCTAGGCGAGCTCTGAGTGCCGTGAACGGTCCAAACAGTAGGCCGAAGTCCTGCACCAAAAATACTAACAGCAGTACCAGTTCTAAAAATAATTATAAATATAAATATAGTTATAAAATGCGTTCAGACTTGGTCCAAATGTCATGTTGCTGGCTAGCGCCTCAACGTACAGGAACCCTGTAGCGTTTACGCTTCGCCGAGGCTCATTCGACCGATATGGTCGGCGCCTAATCGGGATACGAAACTCCAAAATCCACTTTCAAATCGACAAAATCACTTTTGTAATCCGTTTGCAAAATACAGAATTTGAAAATAGAAACCCATTTTAAAATACTTTATTTTTGAAAACTTTCCCGAAAATTTGGGCATCATCTCCTCTGTAATTGGGACAACCCAATCCTGGGACGGTGCCAAAAATCAACATAAACATTATCCCGAACCAGGGGAACAAACCAAACCATCCATAATATTATTCTACACAGAAATAATATCCAACCCGAAAACACATTATAATTATTTTTAGCAAAAACCACAGAATACCCTCGAATTGAATTCGGAAATCCCGAAATAAAGTGCGGGAAACCAGAATCCACAAAACCGAATTATTCTGAGATGGAATTCGGAAAAATCTGAAACTACAATCGCCTAAACCGAATCCCGTAAAGGGGTCGGGGATCGTATCATCATCGACACTAAGGTAGGGACACGGGGACACGGGATATACCTTGGGTTGCTCGGTTAAAGCTCTCAGATGATACAGAAAAGAAAACCACGTTCCCGCGGACTCGGAAAAGTCCCAACTTGCGGACAGTAGCAGAAAACACCGGAACAACACTGGACAGCGCTGTTGGAACAGCGGGGCGCACGCGGGCTGAGCCGGGCACGGACAGGGACGGGGTCTGGTCGAAATCGTCGGAGAAAAATCGGCGGGAACCGGGGCTAGGGCACGGCGGGGAACGGCCGAAAGGTGCGGGAGGCGACGTTTGGGCGGGGGTCGCCGGTGCGGGGAGACAGCACACAGGGGCTCGCGGGGTCGACGCCGGAGGGGCGCTGGCCAGGCACGGGGCTGCCAGGGTCGGGCGCGCGGGCAGGAGATGCGGACGGTCGGCTGGGGCGCGGCCTTGGGGCACGCGTGGAAGAGCGGCGCCGGGCTGGACAGGCCAGCGGAGGCGGTGCTGGGGTCGAGGGCGGCCGACGTGGGCGGCCGGAGGTAGCCGGAGGCGAGCGGGAGATGCTCGGGCGCCGGGTGGAGCTCTGGAGGGGATAGGGAAAAGAGAGTGAGGGGTTGTGAGAAGAAGAATTTGTGAAGAATGAGAAATAAGGGGAGGTGCTGGTTCGTGAGTAGTGGTGGTGGAGGAGTGTTATTATAAGGAGGAGAAGAAAAAAATGTATGGAGGAGAGTGGGAAGGAGGGAGTAGTTAGAGGAGAATGGGTAGGGGGTGGCCTGGTCGTGGGTGACCAGGCCAAACGTGGGTTTATTATATATTTTTTTAATAATTAATAATAGATATATAATCAAAATTTAAAAGAAGTAAGAAGAATGGGTTCAGAACGGGATTGGGTTTCGGGAAACCGGGTTCGAACTCGGGTCAGACTCCGGTTACGGGATCGGGGCAAGGCCATAAACAAAAACCCAATGATAATTTTAAAAATAATATTTTTCTAAATCCGACTAATAAATAATAATATATAATAATAATAATTATAATAATAATAATAATAATAATAATAATAAACTAAAATTATACTACAATTCAACAATCCATAAATTCTAAAAATTCTGGGTTTCACAATCTTTTCTCCTTAGAAAATTTCGTCCTCGAAATTAAGGCAAGGTTAGGGGTTACCTCAAGTCTCAAACAGATACGGATACTGCTCCCGCTTCTTGTCTTCTCGCTCCCAGGTAGACTCGCCTGGGGAGTTGTGCCGCCACATAACTCTGACTATTGGCGTCACAGAGTTTCTGGTTATCTTCTCTCCTCTGTCTAGTATTACAAGTGGCTTCTCTGGCACTGTGAGTCTGGGTCCAATTTCTAGCTCCGAATGGTCCAAGATGTGGCTCGGGTCCGGGATGTAGCGTCTCAGCTGCGAAACGTGGAAGACGTTGTGGACGCCTTCGAGACTTGGAGGTAGAGCCACCCGATAAGCCACTTCTCAATCCTGTTAAGTACTTCAAAAGAACCAATATACCTGGGACTTAGCTTTCCTGCTCTGCCGAAACGGATGGTTCCTCTGGTAGGGAAGATCTTCACGAACACACTGTCACCTTCTTCAAACTCCAATGGCCGTCGGCTGTTATCTGCCCAATGCTTCTGTCTGTCCTAGGCAATCCTGAGCTTGTCTTTGATCATCTTTACCTTCTCTGCTGCATCGGTCACCATCTCAGGTCCAAGTAATACTCGTTCTCCTAAGTCGTCCCAAGCAAGTGGAGTGCGGCAACGACGTCCATAGAGTACCTCGAACGGTGGCATACCGATGCTAGCTTGGTAGCTGTTATTGTAGGAGAACTCTACCAAGTGCAAATGGTCTTCCCAAGACCCTCCAAATACTAAGACGCAAGATCTCATCATGTCTTCTAGCGTCTGGATTGTTCTCTCTGATTGTCCGTCAGTCTGGGGATGGTAGGCGGTGCTGAACTTCAGTTGCATTCCCAAACTGTCGTGTAAGCTCTTCCAAAAGTGAGAGGTGAACCTGCTATCCCTGTCAGATACGATACTTACTGGAACTCCATGAATCCGGTAGATATGCCGTATGTACAGTGCCGCCAACTTCTCAGTGGATAGACCCACCTTGAAAGGAATAAAGTGGGCTGACTTTGTCAGTCGGTCCACAATAACCCAAGTGGCATCCTTCCCTCCTTGGGATCGAGGCAGTCCTCCATCGTTATGTGCTCCCATTTCCACTTCGGGATGTCTAGCGGCTGCAACAGTCCTGCTGGTCTCTGTCTACTAGCTTTCACTTGTTGACAAATTAAACATCTAGCCACATACCTGGATACGTCCTTCTTCATTCAGTACCACCACACTATAGTATGCATATCCCGATACATTTTGTTGGCTCCTGGATGTATGGAATACTGCGACTAGTGCGCTTCTTGTATCAGCTCGTTTCTCAGTTTGCCAGTTGGTACGCACAGTCTCGTACCATGCTTCAGTGCTCCGTCGCTGGCAATTGAGAATCATTCAAGTGTTCCTGCCAGCACTTGATCTCTGAGAAGCGTCTCGTCTTGGAATTGTGCCTCCTTGACTCTGTCCATTAGACTTGAACGTACTTGCAACTACATCATTGTTGAATCAGCTCCTGGCACAATGGCTTCTCTTCCCAGTTTCTTCATTTCTTCTTCTGGCAGTACAGTCTCCAGTCCAAGCTTTTTTATGTCCTCTAGCAAATGACGCTCCTTGGTCAAGAACATTACCATCGGAAATCGACTAAGTGCATCTGTAACAACATTAGCCTTACCCGGATGATACTGCAGGTTGATGTCGAAATCCTTCATCAGCTCCAGCCATCGTCTCTGTCGCATGTTCTGCTCCTTCTGAGTGAAAACATATTTAAGACTTTTGTGGTCTGTAAATATTTCCACTCTCTCTCCATAAAGGTAGTGCTTCCGCAGCTTTAATGCAAATATCACCGCTGCAAGCTCCAAATCATGCCTGGGATAGTTCATCTCATGAGTCCGTAATTGCCTAGATGCGTAAGCAATTACTTTTTTATGTTGTTGAAGAATGCAGCCCAATCCCTTACCGGAAGTATCCCTATAAATTGAGAAACCGCCGGTACCTGAGGGTAGCGCAAGTATCGGTGCCGTTGTAAGCCTCTTCTTCAGTTCCTCAAATGCTGACTGGCAGCCTTTCGACCAAACAAATTCTTCGTTCTTCCTAGTAAGCTTCGTCTTCTGCTCGGCAATCCTGGAGAAATTCTTTACAAACTTCCGGTAGTAGCCAGCTAAACCAAAAAAGCTTCTGATTTCTGCAACTGAACTTGGTGCAGTCCACTTCTCAATAGCAGCTATCTTCATTGGATCCACCGAAATTCCTTCTCCTGTGACAACATGGCCAAGAAAATCTACTTTGTCTAAGAAGAATTCGCATTTAGATAGCTTACCATAGAGCTTCTCCTTCCTTAAAGTTCCCAGAACTTTCCTCAGGTGCCCTTCATGCTCTTCTTCAGTCTTCGAGTAGATCAGAATGTCTTCGATGAAGACAACAACAAACTGATCCAGATATTCATGGAAGTCCTTGTTCATAAGGTTCATGAATACTGCAGGGGCATTCGTCAGTCCAAATGGCATGTCCAAAAATTTATACTGACCATATTTGGTGTTGAACGCCGTCTTGGGAATATCCTCCTTCCTGACCTTAATTTGATGGTAGCCAGACCTGAGATCTATCTTCGAAAATACCTTAGCTCTACTCAGCTGATCAAACAGGTCGTCGATCCGGGACAGAGGGTACTTGTTCTTGATGGTGATGTTGTTCAGCGTCCGGTAATCAATGTACATCCGCACGGTTCCATCCTTCTTGGGCACGAACAAAACTGGCGCTCCCCAGGGTGAAGCCCCATCTCTGATAAATCCTTGTGCCTTCAGTTCGTCAATCTGGTCCTTCATCTCCTTTGCCTCCTTAGGGTTGACTATGTAGCATCCCTGAGAAATAGAGAAAGAGCCGGGTACTGGGTCGATGGTGAATTCCACACATCGATCTGGCGGCAATCCTGGAAGACTATCTGGAAAGACGTCCATGAATTCCGCTATGATAGGGTGAGGAGGCCCGGGTTCTTCGGTGATAGAGGAGTAGGTAACACTCTTCATGTCTTCCGGAGCTCGAGAGATTTTAAACTCCGGTTCTCCTGGTGGGCTGAAGATTACACATCCTCTGTGACTATCTATCAGCGCATGCTGCTCACTTAACCAGTCCATCCCTAGGACTACATCATAGTTGGGCAAGGGCATTAAAAGCAAGGGTGTTAAGAATTTGTGGCCTGAGATAGTTATGGGACAGTTACAAGCCTCGGTGATGGGTATGGGTCCATCACCGGTCATAAATCTACTAATCATCGTGCTATGTCCCGTATCTAGGTGGTGTGCAGAAATAAACTTTGATGATATGAAACTGTGTGATGCACCCGAATCAAATAATGCTAGAGCAGGATGTGAAAACACATAAATGGAACCTGTGATGACATCAGCGGTAGATTCCTGCTCTAGTTCTTGCTCGTTGCTGCTAGGGCAAAAGCTCGTCCGGTCTTCTGCTGATGTTACCCGAACCGTTGTTGCTGAGTGGATAGAGGAGCTTTTTGCTGAGTTGCTTCGGTCCGGTTGAATGCTGTGGGTCAGTCCCTCACTTGGTGGGTGGCAGACCCACAAATTAGGCAGTGTCCCAGTTTCTTCCTGCAGATATTTGCCTGGTGTCCTAGCCACTTGCAGTAGTCACAGACAGGGATCTGCTTCTGAGGCATTCTGTCACTGGTTCTTGCCTGATGGTGCTGCTGCTGGTGGTGCGAAGGCCTGTTGGTGTTGGGCCTCTTCTGATTACCCTGGAAGTTGCTAGTTCCAGGATACTCCCTTTTTGAATGAGAAGGCTGGCTCTTCTCCACGTCCTGAGCTCGTATCAGATTCTTCTCGTATGTCTTGGCATCGCCTGCGATCACAGGGGTGCGAATTTCTTTCCTTAGTCCATACCTGAATCTTTCAGCACGATCCTTGGGGTCAGCAACCAAGTTCTCGGTTAAACGGCTAAGTCGGCCGAACTCTGCCGCATACTCTCCAACTGTCATGTTTCCTTGCTTCAGATCCTGGAACTGTCTTTCCATCTCCCGCAACTCTGATGTTGGGAAGAAATTCCTGCGGAACAGCCTCTTGAAGGTGTCCCAGTCAAGCCGCTTGTCCTGGAGTCGGGGTTCATTCCGGTACCAGGTGCTTACCACATCTTGCAGCTAGAGTCCTACTGCTTCGGTCTTGAGGTCCTCTGGGAGTCGAGCGACGCTCAAGAGACGCTCCATGCTGTCGATCCATTCATCGGCGTAAATGATTCCCTCGGTTCCTTTGAAAGGTCGAGGGCCCTGTTTCTTGAAACTCTCTATATCTCCGACCTTCACATAATAATACGCCTCTTATCAAATAAATGGCCTTAATGATACATAAAATAACCCTTAGATTTATGTTTACCTTAGCAGGCCTTAGATCCGATTGAGTTGTTCCTCCTCTCTCGAGGGCAGCCATAGCCACGTTGTGGGCATTCTCCATGCCTTCTCTCATGATCGCGGTCTGCTCGCGATGGGCTTCAGCTTGGGCTGCAGTCTGTTCACGATGAGCTTCTGCTTGAGCTCTCTAGGCATCCAGTACTCCTCGTAGCAGGCCCACGAGCTCGCTGGGGTCCACCGGTACTGGTGGGGCAGCTGGTGCGGGTAATACCGCAGGGGACTGCAGCTCAGTCCGGGGAAGCACCGATCCTGCCATTTGTGCTGTAGTAGCGTAAACGGGGCAGGGTACTGGTGCAGCATGGGGACGGTCAGTCATCTGCAATGGAGGTAGGTCCCAGCGTGCTTGAGGAGGTGGGGTGTGATTGGTAGATGACACCTCATCTTCAGCAGGGCCAGAACGGGTGGTCTTCCCTTTGGCCATACTCTGGAATGTTTAGGATGCAAACATAAGCAAGGTATCCTACCAGTCTATAATCAAACAAAAATATTTATATATATAATTCGGACCTATGTTGTGACAAATCAATGTTCTAGTGTTCTAATTGTTTCTAGGTAAGTTTTCCTAAGTTATTGTTTTACGACCTGTATGGGCCACCACTGAAAACATGTCACGACCCGATCCCAAATAATTGGGTCGAACCGGATCATGTCTAGCCTGTACCGTTGTGAGACGGCGACAGTAAGCTGTTCTATATGCAGGTGTTCACAACAACATCTATAAATTTGTCACAACTCAATATACGAAAATTTTAAAACTTTTATTCAACAATTGAAAAGTACAACTGGAAATGAAAGAACTAAAATAAACTGCTGAATTCAAAATTAACAAAATTCCAAAAAAATAAAACTAGAAACTGGAAACAACTAGCTATGTGGTCGGCTCGTTGGCCTCATGTCTTGCGTCCTCCAAGGGGGACTCTGGCAACACCACATGGTACAAAACAGGGTCATAGTAGCTATTGTACAATAGCTCAGCATCCTCAATATCACCAAAAAATGTTGTCTCCAGTCAGGAGGGAGCAAGTACGAATATTTAACTCATATTTTAAGTAATAATGGAAAAGTGCAGGCTAAACAGTTGAAACAATATTTTCCAGTAATTCTATGATTAAAAACAATACGATTTGAATGTGTAATCATCTATGACCGGCTTGGGTTATACAATAGCGTCCTAGCGACGTGATACGGCTTATCCCCGTGTGTAAGAGGGGTAAGCTCGCACAATCATGCAATATGGAGGGTATTGGCCATAAACGTTACACTATTCCCCCAATCACCACAATCAATATCAATCAATATCTGAACCCTAGGAGAGGGTTCCGTGTAGCAATGTGGTTTAAACATGCAGCTAGACAATTACTAAATAAAATACAAGAAAACATAACCGTAACTTGCCTCTGTTTAGTTAACTGGATCGGAAAAGTCGGTACCGAGGAGGATGTCAGGTTCGTCTCCGAGATCCTACAATTGAGAACCTTGGCTTAGAACCAATAAGAAACCATTCTAGGTGTGCTAGTTACAATCTCTAGAAGTAGACCCTAGTCAGGTTTTAAGTTTATTAATTAATCTACCGAAAATCGTCTAACGTCGCAATCTACGTTCGTTATTATTTTAATTAAATAAGTCGATTATTTAATTAATTGGAAAAATGGCAATTACCGGTTAATTTGGCAAAACTTTGTATTTTAATATATATATATTTATATATATATATATATATATATATATATATATATATATATATATATATATAAAACTACATTTTCCTTTTAGTGATAAAATATGGATTTCGTTATCTTACCAATATTTTATTCAAGTTAATTTATCGTGAAAAAAACTTTATTAACTTTTTATACAAAATAATTAATACCCAAATTATAATTACGCTTCTAATAACGAAAACCAACTCAGAAAAGAAAGTAAAAACCTAAACTACACAATACAGGGTCATAGCGAAATAAAATAGAAAACTGGGCTTATGCCCTTTACAAATTTTACATAAATTAATTAATTCATCTAGGCGAGCTCTGACTGCCGTGAACGGTCCAAACAGTTGGCCGAAGCCCGGCACCAAAAATACTAACAGCAGTACCAGTTCTAAAAATAATTATAAATATAAATATAGTTGTAAAATGCGTCTCAGACTTGGTCCAAATGTCATGTTGCTGGCTAGCGCCTCAACGTACAGGAATCCTGTAGCGTTTGCGCTTCGTCGAGGCTCATTCGACCGATATGGTCGTCGCCTAATCGGGATGCGAAACTCCAAAATCCACTTTCAAATCGACAAAATCACTTTTGTAATCCGTTTACAAAATACCAAATTTGAAAATAGAAACCCATTTTAAAATACTTCATTTTTGAAAACATTCCCGAAAATTTGGGCAACATCTCCTCTGTAATTGGGATAACCCAATCCGGGGACGGTGCCAAAAATCAACATAAACATTATCCCGAACTAGAAAAACAACCCAAACCATCCATAATAATATTCCACACAGAAATAATATCCAACTCGAAAACACATCATAATTATTTGCAGCAAAAACCACAGAATACTCCCGAATTGAATTCAGAAATCCCGAAATAAAGTTTGGGAAACCGGAATCCACAAAACCGAATTATTCTGAGATAGAATTCGAAAAAATTCGAAACTACAATCGCCTAAACCGAATCCCGTAACGGGATCGGGGACCGTATCATCATCGACACTAAGGTAGGGACACGGGGATACGGGATATACCTTGGGTTGCTCGGCTAGAGCTCTCAGATGATACAAAAAAGAAAACCACGTTCCCGCGGACTCGGAAAAGTCCCAACTTGCGGACAGCAGCGGAAAAACACCGGAACAGCGCTGGACAGTGCTATTGGAACAGCGGGGAGCACGCGGGCTGAGCCGGGAGCGGACAGGGGCGGGGTCTGGCCGAAATTGCCGAAGAAAAATCGGCGGGCACCGGGGCTAGGGCACGGCGAGGAACGGCCGAAAGGTGCGGGAGGCGGCGTTCGGGCGGGGGTCGCCGGCGTGGGGAAGCCGCGCGCAGGGGCTCGCGGGGTCGACGCTAGAGGGCGCTGGCCGGGCACGGGGCGACCGGGGTCGGGCGCGCGGGCGGGAGACGCGGACGGCCGGCTGGGGCGCGACCTTGGGGCGCGCGCGGGAGAGCGGCGCCGGGCGGGACTGGCCGGCGGAGGCGGTGCTGGGGTCGAGGGCGGCCAATGTGGGCAGCCGGAGGATGCCGGGGGCGAGCGGGAGATGCTCGGGCACTGAGTGGAGCTCTGGAGGGGCTAGGGAAAAGAGAGTGAGGGGTTGTGAGAAGAAGAATTTGTGAAGAATGAGAAATAAGGGGAGATGCTGGTTCGTGAGTAGTGGTGGTGGAGGAGTGTTATTATAAGGAGGAGAAGAAAAAAATGTGTGGAGGAGAGTGAGAAGGAGGGAGTAGTTAGAGGAGAATAGGTAGGGGGGTGGCCTGGTCGTGGGTGACCAGGCCAAACGTGGGTTTATTATATATATATTTTAATAATTAATAATAGATATATAATCAGAATTTAAAAGAAGTAAAAAGAATGGGTTCGGAACGGGATGGGGTTTCGGAAAACCGGGTTCGAACTCGGTCAGACTCCGGTCACGGGATCGGGGCAGGGCCACAAACAAAAATCCAATGATAATTTTAAAAATAATATTTTCCTAAATCTGACTAATAAATAATAATATATAATAATAATAATAAACTAAGGAGGGAAGTGGAAACACATTACGATGGACTTTGTCTCAGGGCTTCCTCGTTTCCAAGAAGGGAATGATGCCAGTTGGGTCATCATGGACAGGCTGACGAAGTGTGCGCACTTCATACCCTTCAAGGTGGGCTTTTTACTGAGAAGTTGGTGGAGCTATACATGCAGCAGATAGTTCGCTTGCACGGAGTACCAGTGAGCATCGTGTCGGACCGAGACAGAAATTCATGTCCCACTACTGGAGGAGCTTGCAGGAGGAGTTGGGCAGTCGGCTCAAGTTCAGTACGGCGTACCACCCGCAGACAGATGGGCAGTCCGAGAGGACGATACAGACGCTAGAGGACATGCTGAGGACTTGTGTGCTGGACTTTGGTGGATCATGGAAGAGCCATTTGCACTTGGTAGAGTTTTCATACAACAATAGCAACCAAGCCAGTATCGGTATGTCTCCTTTCGAGGTACTATATGGACGACGATGCCGTACACCGCTCTTTTAGGAAGATTTTGGGGACAGAGTTATGCTTGGACCAGAGATGATTGTAATGCCCCAGAACCAGAATACTGGAGAGCGGGGGCGTACATAGCCAGCTACGTATATTGAAGTGCAACCCACCTCGCTATACGGTCACGGCTGTCTAGATACATGTGGGTTTAACTACAAGCCAACGGTATCCTATGGTCAGGGACAAGCCTATTGTCTCAATCTCAAGCAAGCAAAAATGGTTACAAGATGTCAGAGCACCAAATATATAATAGCAAGGCGTCCCATACATTACATATTGGATGATCATGAAGCTAGTCGTACAAAATATCAAGACTAGCAAGAGTTCAGTCGTACATGATCAACCCTAGGATCTGTCAATCATGTTACAGTCCATAGGCAGACAGTAAATAAAGATGCAATACGAGCTAACACGTGCTCGCCGGCTAAACGCCTCAAAAGAATAATTTTTACAATAAAGTGGGAGGACAAAAAGAAACCCACTCATTGCCAGGTTTACGCCTGGTTGTCACCATCTGGCTCTGGTACTGCTCCGATATCTGGCCACACAAAACCAGCTGGGTCAGACCCTAGAAAGAGCAAGTGCCACAAAGTAGGCTTCACTTAGGAACTAAAACCAGCATATCATAATAGAATAATAAAGATAGTAAATAAAGAATTGATAATAATAGAGATAACCACAGTAAACTGAGTACGAAGAAACCATTCAAGTAGCCAGGTCACAACCCTTAAACCAAACAAGGACCGGAGTTGTAACCCTTCACCTGAATAGAAATCCGTCTCAAATACTATTGGTACAGTAAAGACAATAAACGAATAAAGGACACAGAACTGTTCCGGGAGCCAGGTTATAACCCTCAAACCAAACAAAGACCGGGATTGTAATCATTCGCCTGAACAGAACTGAAACCCTGATCTTTATTGTTAAGGCCAGTATAAATAATTAATCACGCTGTTGAAGTAAGGTAAAACATGACGAGCATGGCATGGGGTACAATAAGACAATAAATGAAGAGAGAACACAGAACTGCTCCAGGTGCCAGGTTACAACCCTTAAACCAAACAAGGACCGAGGTTGTAACCCTTCGCCTGAACAGAACTTGACCCCTGATCGTTATTGTTAAGACAAGCACAATTAGTCATGTCATGTCACAATCTTGTACATGATCGGAACAAGACTAAGCTGGGATAGATAAACTCCATCCAATCAATCACGGCCAATCAAGAGTACGGCTTGATCCTTTTAACTAACTAGGGTTATCACTGGCCTAGTTACTAGCAAGATGCAATAAGATTATCCCAATAGCCACAAGCCCTGCAGACCATCCGGTTATCCAGGTCGAATGTCCATTTATGGAGAATGCAACACATGACTGTGTGCTGGAAATGTGCCCTACTCGTCGGTAGGCTACAAGTCTACTTAATGCGCCCAGATAACGGGATTGTCTGTCGCTGGAAATCTCTTCATGTCTACTGAATTATTCTAGTTTATTAACCTTAGTCAATTACTATAGGTATCCCTGACCGTGGTACTCAGGGATCCTTGTCCTAGACATGATGCAAACATTACACGTTCATTTTGTACAAATACAATCACCCACGGTGTCCAGGCCATTCAATTCTATCATGACATGCTAGCCGTCGTAATAGCATTCGAGATATATATCATGTCAAATTCACTGTCAAAAGTGCGCCACGACGGGCCACCATTATGTCATGGAAAGTATTTAAAATTAACATTTAACCTGGTATAAGCATATATGCAATAACTAAATATAAACAGGGTGCAAGAGTTATGGAGGAATCATGCGGCTCATGGGAGACGGGGGACAACTTTCACGTACGAACTCAAAATAAGGTGCTCCAGAAATATTCGGAAAGGCAAGACAAAGATCTAAAACTTTTATGTTTTAAGTTTTTCGAAATTCTAGCTAGAAAATAGCTAAACTTGGCAAAAACAGTCATTCAGTGCACTTTTTATGCCAAAAAATTCAATTCTGCGTAAAATACGTAAAAGGGGAGGGTTCCAGCGTAAAATTTTACATTCTGGGTACCATCCAGCGTAAAATACGCAATTCCAGGGTCCCTAGCGTAAAATCTTACATTCTGGATGATATCCAACGTAAAATACGCAATTCAAGGGTCCCTAGCGTAAAATCTTACATTCTGGATGATATCCAGCGTAAAATACGCAATTCCAGGGTCCCTAGCGTAAAATCTTACATTCTGGATGATATCCAGCATAAAATACGCAATTCCAGGGTCCCTAGCATAAAATCTTACATTCTGGATGATATCCAGCGTAAAATACGCAATTCCAGGGTCCCTAGCGTAAAATTTTACTCAGCCGACATGAAAAATCCAGAAAACTTGTTTTGGCCATAAAAACTTCATTTTAATTCGAAATGAGGTGAATCAAAAATCAAATTCATACGAAATTTCGTGCTCTTGCTCATGGAACTATTAGTTTTCGAAAATAACAAGTTTTAGTAGATCAAAACTAAGAAAACTCCATAAACTAAAAGTTATAAAGTAGATCTAGAAGAATCTATCCATCAAAATTAAAAACTCCAAGTTCTAAAGAGGCTTATAATCATGTAAAGAAGAGAATGGAACAATAAAACTTGAGATCTATCATAAAGCAAAATTGCACTTGCCTAGGGCTCTTGGGTGTAGGTGGAGAGTATTGGTGAGGAAGAAGAAGAGTGAATAAGGAGAAAGAAAGAGTTGGGCTAATAAATGGGGATGGTGGTGGTAGGTAAGGGTCCTCTCCCTTGGTTCATGATGAACCAATAAGCAACCCAAGCCGAACCAAGCCAACCCAAACAACCCGAACCAAGCCAGGAGTCAAGCAATACGAGTCAGATTACGTACACGTATTCCAAAATACGTAAACGAACAATAGACATTACAACTTTCCCCACCTTAAAAGAATTCCGTCATTGGAATTTAATCAAGAGGCTAGAGAGACAAGGACAAGCTATACTAATCACAGGCAAGCTATACTAGTCAAGCAATCAAGCAATTATTTATGCAAGCAAAGAATCGAAGGCATGAGGCATAAGAAAGATATTATACCTCACGAGTCTAACAGGTCGGGATATCGCGATCGGATATCATCCTCACGCTCCCACGTTGACTCGCCCAAAGAGTGATGACCCCAAGCAACTCGGACTAACTTAATAGTCTTGTTCTTGAGTATCTTCTCTCTCCGGTCCAATATGGATACGGGCCTCTCCTCATACGAAAGGTTGGTACCAACAACCAATTCCGAATGATCCAGGATATGGCTCGGGTCCGGGATATACCGTCGCAGTTGGGATACATGGAACACGTCATGCACCTCACTCAGAGACGGTGAAAGAGCGAAACGATAGGACACATCTCCTACACGCTCCAGAATATCGAAAGGCCCTATATACCTAGGATTAAGCTTTTCCCGTACGCCAAAACGAATGACGTCACGGTTAGGCGAGATCCTCAGGAATACATGGTCGTCGACAGAAAATTCAAGGGGACGCCGATGAGAATCGGCCCAATGGCGCTGACGATCTTGTGCAACGCGAAGATGATCTCTAACTCTCCTGACCACCACAACTGTTTGAGTGATCAACTCGGGACCAAGCATCTGCCTTTCTCCAACATCGTCCCATGCTAGTGGGGATCTGCACTTCCTACCATACAGTGCCTCGAACGGTGCCATCTGGATGCTAGCTTAGAAACTGTTGTTGTACGAGAACTCCACCAGGTGCAGGTGATCTTCCCACGAATCGCCGAAGTCGAGTGTACAAGATCTCAATATATCTTCGACAGTCTGGATCGTGCATTCTGACTGGCCATCTGTCTGTGGGTGATATGCTGAGCTGAACTGGAGGCGAGTTCCCAAACTCTCCTGCAGACTATATCAAAAGTGCGATATGAATCTCGAATCTCTGTCCGAGGTGATACTGACCGGTTCCCCATGCAATCTGACAATCTGCCGGAGATACATCTTCGCTAGCTGAGCCGTCGACTGACCAACTCTGAACGGGAGAAAGTGAGCCACCTTCGTGAGCCTGTCAACTATCACCCAGATAGCATCTCTACCAGCTGGGGATCTAGGCAATCCAATCACAAAATCCATGGTTATATGCTCCCACTTCCATTCTGGAATTCGCAAGGGCTGAAGTAGTCCAGCTGGCCTCTGATGTTCAGCCTTGACTTGTTGACAAACCAAACACCGAGAGACAAACCAAGCTATCTCCCTCTTCATGCCATTCCACTAAAAGTGCTGACGAATATCTCGGTACATCTTTCTGCCATCGGGATGAATCGAATACTGAGAACTGTGAGCTTCGGTCATGACTTTCTGTCTGATATCTCCACTGGGTACACAAAGACGCTAACCATGTCAAAGTGTACCGTCCTCATGAATGCATAATTCTGGTCTTCGCCCTGCTACACATTCTGTCCTAAGCCGCTGAAGCTTAGAATCGGAGGACTGAGCTATCTTGATTCTCTCAACTGTACTGGACTGAACTTGTATGCTGGCCATCAACGCCACGCTGGTAGGAAGGACGACTTCTATACCCATCGTCTGAAGATCTGCTAACAATTCTGGTTGCGCTGTCAGAAAGTAAACTTTGGCTCTCCTGCTCAATGTATCTGCAACAACGTTGGCCTTCCCAGGATGGTGCTGTAGGTTGACATCATAATCCACAAGTAGCTCTAGTCATCTCCTCTGACGCATGTTAAGATCCTTCTGAGTGAACACATACTTCAGGCTCTTGTGATCGGTGAAAATCTCTACCCTATCTCCATACAAGTAGTGTCTCCAAAGCTTTAGCGCAAACACCATGGCTGCCAGCTCCAAGTCGTGGGTTGGGTAATTCCTCTCATGATCACGAAGTTGTCGTGACGCATAAGCTATTACCTTCCCATGTTGCATCAAAATATATCCTAAACCTCGACCTGAAGTATCACAATACACTGAGAATCCTTCGGTCCCATCGGGAAGTATGAGAATAGGTGCCGTCATCAAGCCTCGCTTCAACTTCTCTAAAGAATCCTGACATTTTGATGTCCAAACAAATTGCACATCCTTGCGGGTTAACTGTGTCAGTGGTGCTGAAATTCGAGTGAAGTCCGAAATAAATCGCCGGTAGTAGCCGGCCAATCCAAGAAAACTGTGAACTTCTGCAACTGTGCTGGGCACTGGCCACATTTTGATAGCCATGATCTTCTGGGGATCTACTTCTACTCCTCCTTTGGTGATGATGTGACCTAAGTACGAAATTCGATCGAGCCAGAACTCGTATTTACTGAACTTGGCATACAACTGGTGCTCTCGGAGAATCTGGAGGACAACTCTGAGATGCTGCTCATGCTCCGCTTCACTCTTGCTATAGACCAGGATGTCGTCTATGAACACAATTACGAACTGATCCAAATAAGGCATGAAGATGCGATTCATGAGGTCCATGAATACAGCCGACGCATTGGTTGCTCCAAATGGCATAGCAAGGAACTCCTAATGTCCATATCTAGATCTGAATGCCGTCTTCGGGATGTCCAGTTCTCTGACTCTGATCTGGTGGTACCCTGACCGTAAATCTATCTTCGAGAATACTGTTGCTCCTCTGAGTTGATCAAACAAGTCATCTATCCTTGGGAGAGGATATCTGTTCCTGATTGTTACTGAGTTCAAGGTACGATAGTAAATACATAATCTGGACGTACCATCCTTCTTTTTCACAAGAAGTATCGTGGCTCCCCAAGGCGATCCACTAGCACGAATGAATCCTTTGGTCCTGAGTTCTTCAATCATTTTGTACAATATCTCCAATTCTGACGGTGCCATCCTGTAGACTCTTTTTGACACAGGTGCGGTCCCGGGTATCAAGTCTATGGTGAACTCGATCTCTCGCTCTGGCGGCATTCCTGGAAGCTCTTCTGGGAAAACATCTGGAAACTCCTCGACAATCTGGGGTAACTGCACTACTGCTACTGCCATCCGCAATACGAGAGGAGAAGGTTCAACTTCGCCTCGGGAAAAGGAAAACTCCGGCTCACCTGGGATGCTAAAAACAACCCTGCCAATATGGAAATCTATCCTGGCATACTGGTCCCTCAACCAATCCATCCCTAAGACCACATCATAATCGGCCATCGGGAATTCTATTAACCTAGCGGGAAACTCTCTACCGCTAACTACGACCCGACACGAGGAAAACACTCTATCTACTCCCACAAGACCGTTACCAGTAAGTATATTGAGCCTTACTGATAATGACTCGGGTTCCATTCCTATCCGTGTCGCGAATCGTGCAGACATAAATGAATACGAGGCACCAAATCAAATAATACTGAAACTAGAAAGGTGTTGACGAAAATAGTACCTGCCACTACCTTACCGGGTGCTATTCCTTCTTCTCCCATGGTCAAGGCCAGCAGTTAACCATGTCCTCTGGGTGCGGGTCCCCTCTGCTGAAAATTTCTCTGCCTGCTCTGGACCAGGGCTTGGGCTTGGGCATACTGCTGTGGTCTCTGCTGCTGGAATGCCTGGGCCTGTTTCGGCAATGGCCTCGGAAATGGCTACTGCAGCTGCTGCTGCTGCTGGACTGGTGCTGGTCCTCTAACTGAAGGACTAGAGAAAATCGATGAACTCCCCCTGTTCGGACAGTTCCCAACCCTGTGGTCTGGGGTACCACAAACCAAGCACAAACCCTGTGCTCTGCGACACTCTGATACCACGTGCCCCGGCTTCCCGCAGTATGGACATCCCACTGCGGAAGACTGCTTCTGCTTCTGCTGCTGAGGGTGCATCGGGATAGAATACTGAACCGATGCCACTGAGGCCGCCCGCCTCGGAGCTCCAATGGTCAAAGCCCTGGTTGCCGGGGCTGGGGCTGACGACTGATTCATCTGGCTGTGGGATCGCTTCCGACCTCCGGTCCTTTCATCCTCTGGGAGGTATACTCATGCCTCCTAGCTGCTCTCAGCACTGCATCAAAAGTCTGATGCTCAAACTGCTCCACTGCTAACAAGATCTCGAGGTAAAGCCCCTGCTGGAACCGCTGGGCCCTATCGAACTCGGTCGCCACCAAGGTGGGAGCAAACCGACTAAGCCTGGAGAACTCGACCGCATATCCATCGACCGTCCTGCCCATCTGCTTCAGATTACTGAACCTCGTCTGTAGTTCATACCGAGCTACAACATCAAAATACTTGGTCTCTAATCTCTCCCTGAATACTGCCCAGGCAATAGGGGCCACTAATCCAACGGCCTGCGCCGCCCACCAGCTGCGGGCAAGATCCAATAGCTGTAGGCGCACCACGGCCACCTTCTCGTTCTCTGGAGTCCTGGCTGCTTCTAGAATCACCTCTGTGTCCTGAAGCCATGTATCTGCAGCGATCACATCTTCACTGCCGTCGAAGAAGGGAGGGTTCAAGCGCTTAAAGCTGTTGGCCGCGCTATTACCCTGATGAGCTCCTCTGGTCAAAGCGTCTGCCACCGCCTGGTGCAAGGCATCTCCCCGATGATCCTGGAAAGCTAATAATGACCTGATGAGACCCACCAAAGTGCCATCATCAGGATCTGCAGGCTGGACGGGCTGAACTGGTGGCTCTCCTCCAGTAGGCATGACTCTGGAGGCTACCCCTGAATGTTGGGCTTGATCTCCAGGTTACGGCTGGTCCACGGAAAGGTGCTCCGTCTTGCTGATCGGCAGGTCCAGGAACAATGCCACTGAAGAAGATGACATATGGAACAATAAGGAATGACCAGGACAGATCAACGATACAAGCATGTGATCAGGTCAAGAATCTAAGGGATTAGAAGATACGGGTAGAGATCAAGGACGAGTGCTGACTGAGACATCTATTCGGTAAACCCTCACACATCTTGATTTACAAGACCTGCATGGGCCACCACATAGACCCCGTAACACTCCAGAACCAGAATACTGGAGAGCGGGGGCGTACATAGCCAGCTACGTATATTGAAGTGCAACCCACCTCGCTATACGGTCACGGCTGTCTAGATACATGAGGGTTTAACTACAAGCCAACAGTCTCCTATGGTCATGGACAAGCCTATTGTCTCAATCTCAAGCAAGCAATAATAGTTACAAGATGTCAGAGCACCAAATATATAATAGCAAGGCGTCCCATACATTACATATTGGATGATCATGAAGCTAGTCGTACAAAATGTCAAGACTAGCAAGAGTTCAGTCGTACATGATCAACCCTAGGATCTGTCAATCATGTTACAGCCCATAGGCAGACAGTAAATAAAGATGCAATACGAGCTAACACGTGTTCGCCGGCTAAACGCCTCAAAAGAATAATTTTTACAATAAAGTGGAAGGACAAAAAGAAACCCACTTGTTGCCAGGGATACGCCTGGTTGTCACCATCTGGCTGGAAGACAGGTGGATCCTCTAGTACTGCTCCGATATCTGGCCACACAAAACCAGCTGGGTCAGACCCCAGAAAGAGCAAGTGCCACAAAGGAGGTTTTACTTAGGAACTAAAACCAGCATATCATAAAAGAATAATAAAGATAGTAAATAAAGAATTGATAATAATAGAGATAACCACAGTAAACTTAGTACGAGGAAACCATTCAAGTAGCCAGGTCACAACCCTTAAACCAAACAAGGACCGGAGTTGTAACCCTTCACCTGAATAGAAACTCGTCTCAAATACTATTGGTACAGTGAAGACAATAAACGAATAAAGGACACAGAACTGTTCCGAGAGCCAGGTTACAACCCTTAAACCAAACAAGGACCGAGATTGTAACCCTTCGCCTGAACAGAACTGGACCCCTGATCTTTATTGTTAAGGCCAGTATAAATAATTAATCATGCTGTTGTAGTAAGGTAAAACATGACGAGCATGGCATGGGGTGCAATAAGACAATAAACGAAGAGAGGACACAGAACTTCTCTGGGAGCCAGGTTACAACCCTTAAACCAAACAAGGACCGGGATTGTAACCCTTCTCCTGAACAGAACTGGATCCCTGATCGTTATTGTTAAGACAAGCACAATTAGTCATGTCATGTCACAATTTTGTACAGGATCGGAACAAGACTAAGCTGGGATAACTCCATCCAATCAATCACGGCCAATCAAGAGTACGACTTGATACTTTTAACTAACTAGGATTATCACAGGCCTAGTTACTAGCAAGATGCAATGAGATTATCCCAACAGCCACAAGCCCTGCAGACCATCCGGTTATCCAGGTCGAATGTTCGTTTATGGAGAATGCAACATGTGACTGTGTGCTGGAAATGTGCCCTACTCGTCGGTAGGCTACAAGTCCACTTAATGCGCCCAGATAACGGGATTGCCTGTAGCTAGAAATCTCTTCATGTCTACTGAATTATTCTAGTTTATTAGCCTTAGTCAATTACTGTAGGTATCCCTGACCGTGGTACTCAGGGATCCTTGTCCTAGACATGATGCAAATATTACCGGTTTATTTTGTACAAACACAATCATCCACGGTGTCCAGGCCATTCAATTATGTCATGACATGCTAGCCGTCACAATAGCATTCGAAATATATATCAGGTCAAATTTACTGTCAAAAGTGCACCACGACGGGCTACCACTATATCATGGAACGTATTTAAAATTAACATTTAACCTGGTATAAGCATATATGCAATAACTAAATATAAACAGGGTACAAGAGTTATGGAGGAATCATGCGGCTCATGGGATACGGGGCACAACTTTCACGTACGAACTCAAAATAAGGTTCTCCAGAAATATTCAGAAAGGCAAGACAAAGATCTAAAACTTTCATGTTTTAAGTTTTTCGAAATTCTAGCTAGAAAATAGCTAAACTTGGCAAAAACAGTCATTCTGTGCCCTTTTTATGCCCAAAAATTCAATTCTGCATAAAATACGTAAAAGGGGAGGGTTCCAGCGTAAAATTTTACATTCTGGGTACCATCCAGCGTAAAATACGCAATTTCAGGGTCCCTAGCATGAAATCTTACATTCTGGATGATATCCAGCGTAAAATACGTAATTCCAGGGTCTCTAGCGTAAAATATTACATTCTGGATGATATCCAGCGTAAAATACACAATTTCAGGGTCCCTAGCGTAAAATCTTACTCAGCCGACATGAAAAATCGAAAAAACTTGTTTTGGCCATAAAAACTTCATTTTAACTCGAAATGATGTGAATCAAAAACCAAATTCACACGAAATTTCGTGCTCTTTCTCATGGAACTATTAGTTTTCGAAAATAACAAGTTTTAGTACATCAAAACTAAGAAAACTCCATGAACTAAAAGTTATAAAGTAGATCTAGAAGAATCTATCCATCAAAATTAAAAACTCCAAGTTCTAAAGAGGCTTATAATCATGTAAAGAAGAGAATAGAACAATAAAACTTGAGATCTATCATGAAACAAAATTGTACTTGCCTAGGGCTCTTGGGTGTAGGTGGAGAGTAATGGTGAGAAAGAAGAAGAGTGAATGAGGAGAGAGAAAGAGTTGGGCTAATAAATGGAGATGGTGGTGGTAGGTAAGGGTTCTCCCCCTTGGTTCATGATGAACCAATAAGCAACCCAAGCCGAACCAAGCCAACCCAAACAAGCCGAACCAAGCCAGGAGTCAAGCAATACGAGTCAGATTACGTACACATATTCCAAAATATATAATACGAACAATAGGCATTACAATGATCACGGATGCAGCAGAGAAGGTCGGGATGATCAGAGACGGTCTCAGAGTCGCTCAGGACAGGCAAAAACACTGGGCCGATGCTAGTCGCAGACCGATGGATTTTGCTGACGGAGATATGGTGCTAGTGAAGATATCACCTACTAGAGGGACGATCCGGTTCGAACGAGGAGGCAAGTTGAGCCCCAGATACATCGAGCCGTTCGAGATACTTGGCAGGATCGGAGAGGTAGCTTACAGGGTTGTACTTCCACCCAATCTAGCAGGAG